>BGNK01007494.1:1620-17444 GCA_003297005.1 Symbiodinium sp. clade A Y106
TTTCCTGTGTCGAGTTTTGGCATTCGGCTGCTTGCAAAACTCAAGACTTGAACATCTTGTAGAGTTTACAACAGTGGTGAACAACCTTATGTAAACACTCTAGACTGCTGTTACAGATAGACCTTGGTCGAAAAGGCCCTGCACATTTGTCCGTAGGGCTTGATCCACTAACAGAGGCCTAAAAACCCCCCAAAACGCAAGCCCCAGAGCGAAGCCCCAGAAGCCTTAGACGCCCTGAAGCCCTAGATGCCATCAGCTGCGACCGGGCCAAGGTTTCGATGTCCCGAGACCTCGAGCCTGAGTTGAANAAGCCCCAGAAGCCTTAGACGCCCTGAAGCCCTAGATGCCATCAGCTGCGACCGGGCCAAGGTTTCGATGTCCCGAGACCTCGAGCCTGAGTTGAAAGAGCCAGCTGCTGTCGAGGTCGGCGTTTTAATTCTCTTCCCGGTGTTGTTGAAAGTGGGGTGTAATCTGGGAATTAGGGTCTAAGGCTTTCTGGGGGTTTGGGTTTCGGGATCGCGAGTTTGAGGCAGGAATATTGCACATGCACTTTCGGAATTGACCAGCTAAAGCCCCAACATGCATTGCATCATTCCCCATTCAACAGCCCGTCAGACCTCCCTAAACCCTTAACCCCAAACTCAGGGCTCTCTTGACTGGTCGAGGCGGGTACTGCTTTTCTGGAAGGCGAATCAGTCGCTTGTCCGCGTTGCTTGCGGTTTCGGGTTCAGAGNGACCTCCCTAAACCCTTAACCCCAAACTCAGGGCTCTCTTGACTGGTCGAGGCGGGTACTGCTTTTCTGGAAGGCGAATCAGTCGCTTGTCCGCGTTGCTTGCGGTTTCGGGTTCAGAGCTCACGAATGCTACAGAAAATGGTTAACTTGCCGTGCGGAGCCGTAACGCCATGTAGTGGCTTTCAATACCACCCGAAATCAAGGAGAAGTGGAGCCGTTTCGACTTCTCAAAGCCCCAAGAGCAAGCAGTTTAGTTTTGCACGTTTTTGCTACGCATGTGGAACTCCAAACCTCTTTATGCCATCGAGCTGCTGTGCATCCCAGGCCGACTACACTCACTGCGATGGACTTCCGTGCACTGGCAGCCACGTCGCTGGGCTGTGCTTGAGTGGGTTTCAGATCTTGAGGGTTGCAGTGGTAATGCTGGAAGTTGCAACAGCCAGCCTTGCATGCTCTGGCTTCCAATACATGTGCAGGTCATTGACATGGCACGCATCTTCAGCGCCAGTTGCACCTGGCATGGGCATCCGGGGCTGCAGGCCGGGCAATTGCAAGCGACCGTGCCGCAGCCCCGATGGCCCAAGCTCCAGGATTCTTCGACTAAAGCTTCTGTTTCCAATGAACCATACAAATTTGTTTGCCTGGCGAAGCTGCAAACTGCAAGACTCACTCTCTCAAACTTGCTAGGCCTCTNATGGCCCAAGCTCCAGGATTCTTCGACTAAAGCTTCTGTTTCCAATGAACCATACAAATTTGTTTGCCTGGCGAAGCTGCAAACTGCAAGACTCACTCTCTCAAACTTGCTAGGCCTCTACCTCCAGCCTCGCTTGCATCCCGAGGACCCAATGCCACCACCTCCTCCTTTCTCCATCTGAGTTTTCCTGCGAGGTGACCCTCAAGAAGACGCTGACCTTCCAAGGCACCANACCCAATGCCACCACCTCCTCCTTTCTCCATCTGAGTTTTCCTGCGAGGTGACCCTCAAGAAGACGCTGACCTTCCAAGGCACCAGTGACTTTCTACGGCCGGGTTCAGGCTTTCTGGTGACGTCTCTGGAATCCGGTCGTTGAGGGGTCTTGGGCGCTTCGAAGCTTCAGAAGGAGAATGCTCGGAGAAGGGTGGTGCTTGGGTCCAGCAGGGAAGAAGTCCGATCTGACGGACTGAGAACTGAGACAATGACTNGTCGTTGAGGGGTCTTGGGCGCTTCGAAGCTTCAGAAGGAGAATGCTCGGAGAAGGGTGGTGCTTGGGTCCAGCAGGGAAGAAGTCCGATCTGACGGACTGAGAACTGAGACAATGACTCCATAAAGACTGCATGGGACAGGCAACTTGGTCCTGACGGGTGAGATACAGATCATAGGGGAGCCGGTGCTGGAAGGACCCTGCATCTCGGGCAGCAGGAAGAGTCGTCCAAGCCCTGCCCAAGAGGAACGGGGTTTACGGCCCTCATGAAGGTATCAATGTGATCGGGAAGATGACGGTGATTGCTGCGAACGCCAGCTTCGTTGGCTGCAGAAACAAAATGCAGACTGGGAGAGGGATCGGCCAGGATGAAAGAGGAGGAGCTCTGGTCATCCAGCAAAATGTCATCGTCAGCAAGAGCAGCGTCAAGTTCGAGAACTGCAGTGCATCAGAAGGCCGGTCCTGTAGACGATGAACCGGTCGACAAAGCAAGCCGAGTGTTTTACATTCAGCGGCTTCGAGATTTTAGCTTCGGTCTGTGCGTGGTGTCTTGTGGTCGGGGTTTCGCAAGCGTTCCGAGTGCCCGCCGGCAAAACCCTCCGCCCACATCTCTTTGAAGGGGTCACAGAGGAACTTTAGACTCGTAGAGACTTGAGCGCCAACTTGGAGGTTCTTCACCCTAAAACGTTTGCCTTCCGAGCCTGGGCTTCTTTGCCCAGGCGGTGGCCTCTACGCTGCAGGCGGCTTCTCCCAAGAAGCCGAAAGCACGGTGACCTTCGAGAACTGCACGGCCTCCGGAGCTTCGGTTGCATCCGGGAGCCCTTTGGGCAACGACGTGTGGGGGAGTTGAAGGCCTCGTTCCTTGCAATGGGCACTTTAGGGCAGAGCTTCGAAGGTGGGGGATGTCAGATATGTCAGGCAGGACAGACATAGCAAGACCATGCGCTTCCCTGTTGAAGTGCCCTGAACTCAACGCCACGGGTCTGAGATCGTGCTGCCTCCCAGGTTCCGGCGGCGGTGCGCTCGTGTGGGGAAAAAAAAGCTTCACACAGGGATTCCACAGCTCCACCATCTTCCGCAGCTGCAGTGNCAACGCCACGGGTCTGAGATCGTGCTGCCTCCCAGGTTCCGGCGGCGGTGCGCTCGTGTGGGGAAAAAAAAGCTTCACACAGGGATTCCACAGCTCCACCATCTTCCGCAGCTGCAGTGCGCGTGTAGATGGAGCCTGGGCAGCAGTGTTCTTGGGAGCGTGCTGGGAGCCCGCTGTACTTGAGCCATGCAAGCCCCACTTGCTCAGCGGAACCGACCACAATTGAGGGTCTGGGATTGAGGGTGTGGCGGCGTTTGCAGGCTCCTCAGATTTCAGGCTTCTCGGGGAATTTTTTTGGGGTTGGGCTGCGGCCGTTGCAGGAGCATTTTGGAGTCTTCTGACTGCATTTTTTGAGTCTGCTGGGTGCCCCAAGGAGGTGGCCTCTACACTGCAGGCGGCTTCTCCCAAGAAGCCGAAAGCAGGGTGACCTTCGAGAACTGCACGGCCTCNCTGCACGGCCTCCGGAGCTTCGGTTGCATCCGGGAGCCCTTTGGGCAGCGACGTGTGGGGGAGTTGAAGGCCTCGTTCCTTGCAATGGGCACTTTAGGGCAGAGCTTCGAAGGTGGGGGATGTCAGGCAGGTGAGACACAGTAAGCCCATGCGCCTCCATGTTGGCCACAGGTTCAGTCTGCGGTTTCAGGGGGGCGGCCATAAAGTGCTTTGGGCATTGTACACAGAAAGCCCCTGAACTCAATGCCAGAGGTCTGAGCCCGTGCTGTCTCCCAGGTTCCGGTGGCGGTGCTGCCGTGAATGGAAACGCCAAAGCCGTGAATGGAAACTTCAAACAGGCACCCAACAGCTCCGCCATCTTCCGCAGCTGCAGTGCGGGCTATGGAGCCTGGGCAGCATTCTTGTGACTGTCGCCGAGTCGCCTGTGGGAGCGTGCTGGGAGCTTTCCATAGTTGAGCCGCGCAAGCCCCACTTGCTCAGCGGGACCGACCACAATTCACGGTCTGGGATTGAGGGTGTGGCGGCGTTTAGAGTTCAGGTTTTTCAAACAGGTTTTGGGGTTGGGCTGTGGTCGTTGCATAAGCATTTTGGAGTCTTCTGACTGAGTCTGCTGGGTGCCCTAAGGAGGCGGCCTCTACACTGGGGGCAGCTTCTCCCAAGAAGCCGAAAGCAGGGTGACCTTCGAGAACTGCACGGCCTCCGGAGCTTCGGTTGCATCCGGGAGCCCTTTGGGCAGCGACGTGTGGGGGAGTTGAAGGCCTCGTTCCNCTGCACGGCCTCCGGAGCTTCGGTTGCATCCGGGAGCCCTTTGGGCAGCGACGTGTGGGGGAGTTGAAGGCCTCGTTCCTTGCAATGGGCACTTTAGGGCAGAGCTTCGAAGGTGGGGGGTGTCAGGCAGGTGAGACACAGTTAGCCCATGCGCCTCCATGTTGGCCACAGGTTCAGTCTGCGGTTTCAGGTTTCAGGGGGGCGGCCAAAAAGTGCCTTGGGCATTGTACACAGAAAGCCCCTGAACTCAATGCCAGAGGTCTGAGCCCGTGCTGTCTCCCAGGTTACGGCGGCGGTGCTCACGTGAAAGAAAACTTCAAACAGGCACCCAACAGCTCCGCCATATACCGCAGCTGCAGTGCGAAATGGCAGGGAGCCTGGGCAGCAGTGTTCTTGTGACTGTCGCCAGTGGGAGCGTGCTGGGAGCTTTCCATAGTTGAGCCGTGCAAGCCCCACTTGCTCAGCGGGACCGACCACAATTCAGGGTCTGGGATTGAGGGTGTGGGGCTTGCGGGCTCCTCAGAGTTCAGGTTTTCAAACAGGTTTTGGGGTTGGGCTGTGGTCGTTGCATGAGCATTTTGGAGTCTTCTGACTGAGTCTGCTGGGTGCCCTAAGGAGGTGGCGGCCTCTACGCTGGCGGCTTCTCCCAAGAAGCCGAAAGCACGGTGACCTTCGAGAACTGCACGGCCTCCGGAGCTTCGGTTGCATCCGGGAGCCCTTTGGGCAACGACGCGTGAGGGAGTTGAAGGCCTCGTTCCTTGCAATGGGAACTTTAGGGCAGAGCTTCGAAGGTGGGGGATGTCAGATATGTCAGGCAGGACAGACATAGCAAGACCATGCGCTTCCCAACGCCACGGGTCTGAGATCGTGCTGCCTCCCAGGTTCCGGCGGCGGTGCGCTCGTGTGGGGAAAAAAAAGCTTCACACAGGGATTCCACAGCTCCACCATCTTCCGCAGCTGCAGTGNGAGTCTTCTGACTGCATTTTTTGAGTCTGCTGGGTGCCCCAAGGAGGTGGCCTCTACACTGCAGGCGGCTTCTCCCAAGAAGCCGAAAGCAGGGTGACCTTCGAGAACTGCACGGCCTCTGGAGCTTCGGTTGCATCCGAGAGCCCTCCGGGTAACGGCGTGCGGGGGAGTTGAAGGCCTCGTTCCATGCAACGGGCACTTTAGGGCAGAGCTTCGAAGATGGGGATGTCAGGCAGGAAAGACATAGCAAGACCATGCCCCTCCCTGTTGAAGCGCCCA
Organism: Symbiodinium sp. clade A Y106; assembly: GCA_003297005.1. Taxonomy (NCBI): domain Eukaryota; class Dinophyceae; order Suessiales; family Symbiodiniaceae; genus Symbiodinium; species Symbiodinium sp. clade A. The sequence continues at coordinate 7,089 of BGNK01007494.1, forward strand.
GTGCTTTGGGCGTTTTATGCAGAAAGTTCCTGAACTCAACGCACGGGTCTGAGATCGTGCTGTCTTTCAGGTAACGGTGGCGGTGCACAGGTACAGAAAGACTTCGTGCAGGGCCCCAACAGCTCCGCCATCTTCCGCAGCTGCAGTGCGAGTGTAGATGGAGCCTGGGCAGCAGTGTTCTGGTGACCGTCGCCAGTGGGAGTATGCCGAGAACCTTACGAGCCCACCCAGTTGGGCATGCAAGACCCGGACAGACATGCGTCATCCGGCGCCGGGGGTTGATGGTAAGTATAGGGTGGCGGGCTCTTCAGATTTCAGTTTTTTGGAGGGCCATTGGAGGGATTTTTGGGGGTTGTTGCTGGGGCTCACCGGCATGCCACACAGACACATCGCAGCCTCTGACTGCAGTTTGAGAGCATACTGGCGAACCAAGGAGGCGGCCTCCATGCCTCACGCTACGAACAGGAAGTCGGGAGTTCGGTGCTCTTCCAGCACTGCTCGGCAGGTCGCGCCTTGGCAGTCGAGGCTGTAACTGTAGACGAGTCTGCAGCAAGCATCGGATTGGGGGGTGTCGCAGATCGGAACACGGTGGCCTCGCGGTCGGTGATCAAAAACCAAAAGCGGATATGCGCAATGGTGAACAGATTGCCCTTGGTGTCAGAAGCCTTGGTTGCATGGGGCACTAGGTGGCTGGTTAAGGGCGTGGCGTCAACGCACTCATTGAAGCCCCCTGCCCCCCAAAGCGTTGTGCGTCCCTGGCTGCTGAGGGGACGGAGGCGGTGTTATCACCGAGAAACTCGACGGCAACGGTTCCATGTGCTTCGAGGCATGCCGGGCACGTGCAGGCCGGGAACTCTGGAACTGCAGGCTCTTGCAGGCTTGTTGGAACTGCCTTGGGCCAATCGTGGCTGCGTGATGGACCATGCTGGCCTTGACGTATTTCAGTTGTACATTGCAGACAAGGGCCTTTGACGGATTACCCCCAACCCTAAACCCTAAACCTCTGAAGCTTGATTCTGCAGACGGAAGAAAGTCTAAAGCTACGCACTGCTTGTACTGGGACAGTTTGGCGTGGGCACAGGTGGCGGCCTGAGTATCACCACCGGCGGCACAGCACGTCACGGCGGTTCCCTCGCTTTCGAGGCCGGGTGGTTGAGAGAGAGCGCTCCGCACTTTAGTGCTTTGGGTGTGGGGTCAGTGGTCATAACATCATTTTTGGATGCAGGGTTAGGGTTTAGGATGCAGGGTTTGGGGGGTTGTGGGCTTTGGCTTTAGGCCACTGCTTAGGATTTGTTGGCCGGGCCTGCAGCCTGAATGATCTTGGTTGGAAACTCTTCGAGTTCTTGGAGCCTGAGAGAAAACATGATATGTGGCAGAAGTTGCTGCAGATTTTTGGTAGTGAGGAGAGAGGAGCGGGGACTGGAAGGTGTGCAATGCCGGCAGCATCGGCGGTGGGCTTTACATAGATGCCGGCCAAGGACGGCAGCCTTGAAACCCACATGTTCGCCATCTTATATGTGTTTCCTTTCCTCGGAGACTAGAGTGACTAGAGGGTTTGCAAGCATCCGACCATCGACATACTCGTTGCAACTTCGTCATCCGGCTTTGCAGCAGCTTCCTGCGACGGTCCAATGCCAAGCTTTTCCGGCTGTGACTCACGCTGGAAACAGTTGGACTTGTGCTGCCACCACACGAGCTGACTTGAGACCAAACCCCAAGCGAAGCCCGGGGTGCAAACCCTGTGGCGGCTGGCGACCCGCAAGTGGCCGACGCTGAAGCTCAAATCCGTCACGTAGAAGTAAACTCCAAATCCCGAAAGGGTTGGGGAACAGTCGAAGCCAGTGCTTGTAGGCAAGCCTTCCAAGAGACTCTTTAGCTGGGGATCCTTGAGCCAAGCAAGAGAAGCAAGCGAAGAAGTCAAACGAAACAGCGACTGCGTTTCTATCCAACCGCTTCGCTCGGGGATGCATGAAATGTTCTCGATGGCTATTGGTCCTCTGAACGTTGATCTTTCAGGACAATTTAGAAAGCTGCTTCTTGATCGCTGCGATGCTGATGTGGCTGCAGCCGCCTTCGCTGCAATTGCAGCCAATGGCACAGAAGCGGAAGTGCTAATCGAGGACGGGATTTGCCTGACGAATGTGAGTCTGCGAAGTTTTCTCTGGTGGACACACAGTTACCCACAGCACGGGTCACAAGCACCTTCCGCATCAAGGTGTCGGCTCACAGCACTTCAAAAAGTACGACGCCCCGAAAGTCAGCCTAGTCTGGCAGATGTGAAGGTTGGCATGGAGTGGTTTTTGCCAGTTTTTGCCTGGGCAAAGATTGAGGGAAGGCCTAGGCTGGCAACAGAACTAGCAAACCCGACGCTGTAAGCACATCCATAGTAGATAGTTTGTGATATTTAACATATGAAAAATAGTACACTAACTTTTATATGCCACATGTTATCCTTTATCTACCAGTTAAGACAGATGAGTTTGAAAGGATGGCTACTGCACCTCTAGTTCAGCATCATGCGAGACCACATGCGTTTCACAACAGCTATCACGGCAGTTGGCCTTAGGAGCTCTCACTGTCGAGGGCCAGCGAAAGCATTGTCAACGACGTGGCAGTCTCAGGCCAAACATCTCACTCAGTGCAGTTGTATGACGCGGGTGAGTGTGGTCAAGCGCCGTTGCTTTTTGCTGGGTATGTTGTGGTTTGGCGTTCTGTGTTGGTCTTTTTGGGATCGGATGTCTGGATTTCGCTGCAACAGTGGCATACTACTGCTGTCTGTCAACATGTTTTAAACGCCCGGAGACCTTACACAAAAGACAAAAGACCTCTTTTCGATTTAGCGGTGACTGATGTCTGTGTTTGTTACGCGATTGCTCTTAATTTAGTTGTTTGTTCTTGTGGTGCTTGTTTAAAATCATCACACTTGTGCGGTCCTCCCTCTGGTATGTTCTTCTCTAGATGCTGTTCCTCAGAGATATACGAATTCAGCCACATAGGCCATAAGTTGCTTATACCTTACGGAAGCAACAGCATTTGCGGGTACGTATTGGATGCCGTGCAGCTGTACAGACTGCAGTCTGTTTCAGCACATTTTGAAGAGCTTCCTTGTTAGATGCCCACTGTTGACATGTGGGGTATCTCTCTGCATGTATTCGACACTGAAAGACTTGCAGCATCTGCCGATTACACCTCCATGGAAACTGGGCTGCATACGCACAATCACACATGCACAATCGCGAACATGTCCTCTGATCAAGCGCTCTGCATGCAAAACCATACTTTGACATGCGGGCTTGTCCGGTCCTGTAGTTAAACATAACAACAGTTTGAGAGCACAGAGAACTACACAAGAACAGGGAAACACATAAACAGTGCAGGAAGAGGGTCATGATATGCTTAAGGTTGATAGCAACCATCTAACTCCAGCAAATGTTTTGTATAAACCTAGCGCTATGGGGTTGCGGATACCATGGCATAAGACAGCAGACGACCAATACAAAACGCACACCCCCCTTCCGGCCTCTGCACATGTGGTGATGTTTCTGCTGGTGAGTGGTCATTCATCCTGGAGGGGTTTCCTACGTCTCGAAGTTGCGATAACCATATTATTTTTTTTTTTGCCCCATCCTCGGGCAAGTTTCTTTCATAGCGAAGACATCGGTGTGTTTGACATGTTTTCGTCGTTCGAAGAGTCTGTCTCTCTTTCTCTCTGTCTGCCTCTCTCGACTGTCTCTCTCTCGCTCTCCCTCTCTCTCTCCATCTCTCTCTCTCTCTCTCTCCGTCTCCCTCTCTCTCTCTCTCGCTCGTGCTCTCCAAAGCCTCCTCGCAGGACTCAAGTTCTACTGCAATATGTGCTCCAAGACTTCATGGGCTGCCTTTGAATGCTTAGCACGGTGCACTCGGCCGAGTTTCTTGCTTGCTCAGTGCCAAGAGCCCGAGGGCCGTCGTTCGAAGATCTGGTTCAAGGGTTGCATCCTGCTGCGGCAGGCCTCTTGAAGCTCGGCTACGCTCACCTGAGTACGGAGTCGAGCTCCGGCATCTACATCTCGGCCCACAATCTCTCTCTCGAAGCTTGGAGACATTTGGATGTCGTGCAAAGGAGGGATCATTAGGGCCGACCCAAAACTCCTGTCGTTCTGGTGCAGCAAGGAAGACGTGATGAATTGCACGAGCACCTCCACTTGCAACTGGACTGCATTGCGAGCTTTGACTGCAGATTTCCCTGAGTTGACCAGACGAGAAGCATTCCCATCCAGGCACGTTCAATGCGAACGCCGCCACAAGGGCCGCCTTCCTTTGCCCTTTGGGCGCAGGGTCGGTGGATTTCGAAGAGTTGCATGATTTCGGCTGTCTGGTTTCGCTGGCCTGCATTGCCTGCTTCGTAGTTGCGCAGGACTTGCAGGAGAAATCTTCTGGGAAATCTTGTGATGCAGTTCGAGTCCTTTGCGAGTGAGGTCGGCGAAAGTCGTGACAATGCGAACCGTAGCCAGGGGTCGTGCCAGACACTCGACATAGAACCGAGCCGTACCACACGAACTTCCTCTAGAAATCAAAGACAGGACCGTAAAAGACCCGCCAGGCATGCAGGCCAGGGGACACACAGGTTCTGAACATGACGAGCAGGCCTGCCGTGTCGAGGTTGAATGGGGACATTTATCAGGGTCCAGTTTTCTTTGAAGGAGGCTGTTGTTATAGTGGTTCTCTGTTCAATCGTTTATGGTCAAGCCTTGTCACCCTAAACCTACATTCTAACCCCTACAGCTGCGCCGCGACTCATATACAGCCCAGAATGGCGGTCCAGAACAAACCATATAGTGGTCGCCAGCCGCACAAAGCACACCTTTCATCATAGATGCCTCAGTCTCCGAAATCGCTTTCGGGTCGACCTCCAGCAGTATTTGTGAGCGATTTTGTGCGGGATATTAAGTAAGTACGTCTCCAGGCCGTGCAGTCAGTGCCCCGAAGGGGCTTCCAAGTGCCTGGCCAGCGAGCTGAAGATGGAGTGCCCTGTCCTACAGGGACCAAGTCGAGGCTTTTGGGTTTGGGTTCTGGGTTTTGGGTGTTGGGTTCTTTTGGTTCACCAAACCTGGCGGATTGGCGATGCAAGGCTTTCCTCTCCTTGCCTGACATCACATCCACGAAAGAGAACAAACCAGTTACGTTGGAATCCAGGCCAAAAGCATCTGCTTGACCTTGGACATCCTGATGCTGCCTGCTGCTGCCTACTTTTGACAGCCTGCTCGGACAACAAAATTGGGTGTTGGGCGTCCTGCTTGCTGCTTGCTGCGCAAACCCAACACAATTTGAGTGAACCCCCCGGCCCGAGGCCCTGACCCCATGGAAAAGGGGGCGATCAAGACAACACGAACCCTAAGGCCCTAAACGCCCTAAACCCTAAACCCTAAACCCTGAAGATAAGCGAGAACCCTAAGGCCCTAAACGCCGAATTCGCAGAAATCCCTCGGCTGGGGCTCTCGCGAGGGGAGGCCTCGGGCTGCAACTGTCCCGGGCTCTCGTGCAGGGTTTGGGTTTAGGGTTTAGGGTGCTTGAAGCCGCCACAATCAGGAATATACCCCAACGAACCTTGCGCAAGAGCCCAGTAGCCCAAAGTAAGCACCGACCCCTAAACCAACACCCCAAACCCCGCAAACCCCTCTAACCCTCAACCCCCTGAACCCCCAAACCCCAAAAAAACCCTAAACCCTATATAAACCCCAAACCCCTCTAACCCTAAGCCCCCAAATCCCCTGAACCCTAAACCCCAAAAACCCCTAAAGACTGAGGCCCGGACGCATGGTGGAATTGGAGGACGTCAACCGCAGCTTCCACTGTCCTAACGAGGCGGGGAAGTAGAAGGGAGAAGGGTTCGTTTCAAAGGGGACCCTAGCATAGAACCCGATAGTAACCTTAAGGGTTCTATAAGGGATCTAGAAGGGTTCTATGAGGCATCTGTAAGGGTTCCCTTGCAGGGTTCTGTAAGGCTTCTATAAGGATTCCCTTCAAGGGTTCCCTTTAAGGATTCCCTTTAAGGGTTCTACAGGAGCCTGAAGACTGGATATCTCACTAGATACTCTTGACTTTTCGGCCTTCGGACACGAGACTGTGCTCCATGCCACGCGAGGATGAAGCGCCTGTCGAAACGCAGAGCACCCACACTGCACCCGTTGTCGCTGAGCGTGGCTCAACACCCAAGAAGTCACGAAGTCTCTCCCTCAGGCTGCTTGCCCTGGGGGCGATGTATCCCAGGGAAGGGTGCACCTGGCAATGTGCGCGGATGGCTGCCTGAGCTCCAAGGGGTAATGGGTCGACTTTGGCTTTGGGTTCCGGTTTCAGAGGTCATGTAGTAGCCTGAAGAGAGGGTTCCTTATCATATGTAGATTATAATCACAGTATACCCCCAAGCCCTACTCTAGCTATAAGCAACGATATTACTTTCATTAGGTTCTTCTGACTCGGGCGTTTCCAACTTTGACCTTGAATCTGAAGCACAGATAAGCACAGATGGAAATTAACGAAGCCTTGAATTCAAGATCGCAAGGCTACTTTGGCCGAGGCTGCACGAGCTGCAGCGATGAGCATGCCATGGCGGACAGCAGTGTGTTCTCGTGCTCCTTGTCCCACCTGGGCTTTCAAGCTTCGGGCTCTATTGAATTGTCTGAAGCTTGCAGACNAGGCTGCACGAGCTGCAGCGATGAGCATGCCATGGCGGACAGCAGTGTGTTCTCGTGCTCCTTGTCCCACCTGGGCTTTCAAGCTTCGGGCTCTATTGAATTGTCTGAAGCTTGCAGACCTTCCGAACCTTTAGCATAAACATGAAAGATTCTGGTGGGGCTTGACAGTGCTCATTTATCTTTTCCAGCTGAAGCATCTAAAATTCGTGCTTCGATGAATGCAACTACAGCTCAGAATTCCCGAATTCCAGTGTNATAAACATGAAAGATTCTGGTGGGGCTTGACAGTGCTCATTTATCTTTTCCAGCTGAAGCATCTAAAATTCGTGCTTCGATGAATGCAACTACAGCTCAGAATTCCCGAATTCCAGTGTGGGGAAACGATGTTGGTCGCTAGAATTGCGGCCTGGGGTTTTAGATTCTAAACATCTGGCTTCTCGGAAATGCCGGTGCACGTGGATGACCTGGTAGGGTGCTGCTTACGTTGACATATCAGTTATCAAGTCGCAGACCAAGTAGGCACAGCCCCCAGAAAGAAAGCTGCAGGGCCTAGCAGCCAAGCTTTGTCCAGCCTTGCGTGCTGCCTCCTGCTGCTCGCAGAGGCTGTCACCTCCTCCTAGCCCTCAGGGCTGCTCGCGAGCGCCTCTGAACCTCCAACCGTTAATCCTGACCGGATTGAAGCTCCAGCTGTATTCTGAAGCAGACCCGGTTGTTCTTTGTGGGAAGACAGTATGTAGTCCTGCAGCATGCTGCCGAGGCACTGCCTGCAGCAAAGACCGTCGTGTGCAGGCAGGACAGTCTGATCATGCACTCCGGATGTTTAGGACGGCTTCATACGGCCAGGCACTGCGCTTTTCCTCTTTGTGGTCCTTTGCGAGAAACCGCATGCCTGCAAGCCCAAACCCGAAACCGCAAACGGTTGAGCTTCAAATTCAGTCGTGCACTGGCACCAGGATGTCGCTACGTTAGCGTACATCTTCTCGCGACCATTGGCTGGAGCATCTTGAGAAACCTTCTTCCATGCTTTTTGCGGAAGGCCAGTTCAGTTTGTCACATGAAGCCTATCCCTTCGTTAAAGTAGAGACCCTTGACAAGGAGTTCATAACTACGGGAGAGTGAACTCCATAAAATTTTAGGAAACCTTATAAATCCTGACACAACCCCTTCATGGTCAAGGGATGTATGAGTCTCTCTGCCGCCTGGCTACGTCCGCCACGTCACCTAGTACATCCTGTCTCAGCGCACCTTCCTCTTCGCACTCGGAGCTCTCAGCGCCCTTGGAGCCAAGAAGGATGCTTGGCATGACCCAAACCCGAAACCCATCTCATCCGCTGCACTAAATCAACAGAACCCATCATCCAATAACGGAGAGCTCTGAAGCCCGAACCCAACTTTGCTTGGGCTACGGAGCTCAGGCTGGGGACCTGAAGCAAAGCAGCATCTACCTGAACCAGCTGATGGCCTTTGCCACCATCTCCAACACGACGCTTGCCGGCATATCAGGGGCTTTTTGTTTATAGGTTACAGGTGTTCGGATTATCCGGAATTCTTGGTGCGAATGCCCAGGATCCTGGCTGCAGTGTTGCAGACGCAGACGGCGAAGGACATCAAAAGCGACGCTGCCGCCCCGCCGGCATTTCGAAGCCTTCTCCTTGCAGATTACATCATGTAACATCATATCACATCACATCATATCATCTTATCTCTCCATGGGCCTCGAGCCGAGGCGCACTTCTTGTTCAACGCAGCTGCATACACGGCCGAGTCAGCTTCCGGACAAGGACATGCCCTTCAGAGCGCAGGGCCGGGGTTCGAAGAACTAAGCTCGAAGCCGCAAATTAAAAAAATGAAACCTCCGAGAAGTGTGAAGCTTAAACTCTGAGGCTAACTCAAGGTCCGCCGTTCGTGTCCGCTGGAACCTGCAGCAGAGAGAGACCCATCTTAGCCCAAGATGCATCGCACAGCCCAGCGCGAGATTCCGACTTAGCCCCCCTTCAGCTGGTTCCCGCCGACCGGGGCAGTCTCACAACCCTAAACTCGCAACCTGAAATCCTGAACAACCCAGACTCTCACGAGTCGTTCACAGGCCCGTTGGTCTGTAGGAGTGACTCAGCAGCTCCCGCCAGGATCTTTACGCAGCGCCTCCTCGCAGTGTCTCTTGTCCTACGTCGGCTACGAGAAGACCTTGTGGCTTGGTCGCAGGATTTCCTGTTCGATCAGACCCTCTTTGACTTGACTGCTTCACAGGCTGTGGGTGTACGGCCTCGGGTGTACAGAAGTGAAGACTCCGTAGTTATTGTAGCTGTTGTGCAGACTGCGGCTCAGATGGGGCACTCACCTGCTGGATGTCGTCGCTGGGCCGCACTATCCTTCGTGGGGTTCTTTCAGCAGGGATCCCACTGCTATCACTATTGTCCCTATTGCCATGGTTAATGCTTCAGGGGTTGAAGATGTGCGTGGTCCTGGAGTTTTCAAGCAGCCTTTGAGAATGCAATGAGTAGTGAGCCTGGCCTTCTGGGCTTCCAACCCTGTTGTTGAGTTGATGCTCTCTGTAGGAGCCTTACTTAGGGCTTGAAGGCATCAATCTCCGACAACCCTGAAGGTTGTGGCAGCCGGGCTCATTTCATCGCTGGCCTTGATGAAGGATTTTCGTGTTGCGCTCATCGCAGGCCCGAGCGTGTAAGTAGCTAGNCTCCGACAACCCTGAAGGTTGTGGCAGCCGGGCTCATTTCATCGCTGGCCTTGATGAAGGATTTTCGTGTTGCGCTCATCGCAGGCCCGAGCGTGTAAGTAGCTAGAAATACTCTCGACACAGCAATCCTTACTGCATGGAGCGATGGACTGTCAGTCCAAGTATCAAATTCGAAGAGTTGCTTCATTGATCCGAGAAGCTCTTGTGCTTTGCGCATCTATCCGCTAATTCAACCATGAAGCTATCGTCTAGAACCTAAACCCTAAACCCGAAAGCCTAGGCCGGTTTAGGGTTGAGAGTACCCGGGCATCACGACTGCTCTCAAAAGATCAATGCATGCTCATTCGTATGTTTNTCTAGAACCTAAACCCTAAACCCGAAAGCCTAGGCCGGTTTAGGGTTGAGAGTACCCGGGCATCACGACTGCTCTCAAAAGATCAATGCATGCTCATTCGTATGTTTGCAAACAGCTGAGCCAGGGTGGTGACAGATGTGTATATGCAGGACCTAGGTAACATGTATACAGACATGCAGGCCTACGACCTGCGACCTATGTACGACGTACATGTATGTATGAATGCATGCGTGGATGGATGCATGGACGAATGTATGTATGTATGCATGCATGCATGCATGCATGTTATCGTAAGGTATGGCAGGGCATGATACAGCATGGAATGGTATGGTATGCTGTGCTATGCTACGGTCTGCTACGTTCTGCTGCGCTCTGCTACGCTTTGCTACGCTACACTACGCTTTGCTGCGCTCTGTTACGCTATGCTACGCTATGCTACTCTATGCTATGCTATGCATGTATGTACGTGTATGAATGTATGCACGAATACACCTATACAACCCACACATACATATCTACTTGTGCATAGATGTAAAGTTGATGTAAATACACACACACACCCACACACACCCACACACACACACACCCACACCCACACCCACACCCACACCCACACCCACACCCACACGCACACGCAC
>BGNK01007495.1:0-15510 GCA_003297005.1 Symbiodinium sp. clade A Y106
CTTCGTGCCAGAAAAGAGTGCCGTCGCACACGTGATCACACCTTTGTCCAGTGCTGGCAGTGTGCTGACGGCATGCTGCACGAAATGCCCAGGGGTTGGTACTCGGTCGTCTGGTCACCTGACTCAGGGTCTATGCCTGGTTGGAGCCCTGCATACTATGGCAACATGCGATCAAGACTCGCCTGCCATTGCCGTCACTGTTTTCGGTGTCGCAGGCACAAATGTGAAAGCTCGCACCTTTCGATGTACGTCCATGCATCGGCCTGGAAGCAAGGCGTCTGCTGTCCATATACTACCCTACTTGTATGATCCATGACATGGATCTGTACATTGTGTAGTTCTTCGAAAATGACACCGATTTTAACCCAGCGTTTCACGGGAAAATCAAATGCGCATGTTGAAACATCCGCGACATCCACCTCGTCCGCAGGTGATTGGGACCACTTCCAAGTTGAATTTGCTGTCGATGCCTGACATTTATTTGGCCTTTGACGCTCGTGTGAGCAAAGAATGCTGTCAACAAAGGCAGCCGTGATGAAGGTCCCTGCACATGGGTGCGTAGAGTGGTGGCAGTGTGCTGAATGCACGCAGTGACCAATGCCGAGCATTGCTCAATCTTCTGGTCTTGTATAGCCACAGACAGCAGTCACCTGACAGAGGCTTTATGTCTCCTTAAGTTTGGAGCCGCGCATGCCGCAGCTGTTCAAAGCCGTGGAGTTGCAAGTGCATGGAAGAGTCTCGGACCGCTGCATCCCTGTTCTGCCTCTTGCGATCCCATTGCTACTTGCCCTTGTTTGCTCTGAGATCCAGAACAGCAGCTTTCGGCGAAGGCTCGCAGTGTGCCAATGGTCCAGCTTCTCTCATCCAACAGACAGCTCACCTTCCGTCCTTTCACGTTGCTCAGTGAAACTCCAAGCGCAGGCCTTGCCTGCTCCACGCCCCTGCCACCCCGAACTGGTCAACTGGTCTTGTCGTTAGGCCAGTCTCAGGTTGTTGACGCCACGCCAAGTGCGCCGAGCTGGTGCGTCGATGCCAGGAGAAGGATGTATCTCCTCACGATGTATGTCGCTGTGCCGTTGCACGCCGCGCTGAAAGCCAAAATAAGCCCCGGTTCTCCAAGGTTTGGGATTCTGCGGTTTTTGAAAGAAACCCAGCACTGATGCTGCTGTTGCTGCTGCCACTACTACTGCTCCTACTGCTACTATTGCTACAACTGCTAGTCCTGCTACTGCTGCCACTGCCACTGCCTCTGCCACTGCCTCTGCCACTGCCACTGCCACTGCCACTGCTGCTACTGCCAGCTGCTGCTACTGCTACTGCCACTCCACCACTACCACTACTACTCCTACTACTACTACTACTACTACTTCTACTACTACTACTACTACTACTGCTACTACTACTACGCTACTACTACTACTACTACGAGGACGGCGACTAGGACTGCGACTACGACAGCGACTACGACGGCGACTACCACCGCCACTGCTACATTTTTCTGCACAGGGTGTGGTCAGGCAATAGCTTGCATGTGTAGCAGTGTAGCATTAACAGCAGCAGCAGCAGCAGTAGCCGTAGCCGCAGCCGTAGCAGCAGCAGCAGGAGCAGGAGCAGAAACGCAGCAGCAGCAGCAGCAGCAGCAGTAGGAGCAGTACGAGCAGTAGGAGCATTAGGAGCATAGTAGCGGTAGGAGGAGTAGGGGTAGGAGCAGGAGAAATAGCAGGAGGATCGTAGTGGTAGTAGTTGTAGTAGTAGTAGTAGCAGTAGTAGTAGAAGTAGTCGTGGTAGTAGTAATACTTGTAGTAGTAGTGGTAGTAGTAGTAGTAGTAGTAGTAGTAGTAGTAGTAGCACTAGTAGTAGTAGTAGTAGCAGTAGTAGTAGTAGTAGTAGTAGTAGTAGCGTAGTAGTAGTAGTAGTAGTAGAAGTAGTAGTAGTAGTAGTAGTAGTAGTAGGAGTAGTAGCAGTAGTAGTAGTAGTAGTCGTAGTAGTAGTAGTAGTAGTAGTACGAGTATAGGAGTAGGAGTAGTAGTCGTCGTAGTAGTTGTTGGTATAAATAGTAAGTACTCGCAGACCAATAAAAAACAAGCGCCGTAAAGCAGCAGTGCAGAGGTGCAAACCAATCGTATACCGCCTTTTCACTTGCCAACCACAGTGGTCTTGCAGCCGTGTCAGGCCGCACATTCACTGAGAGTCCGCGAGCGCGCTAACTTGTCCAACTCGCAGGGTGTCAGTTTGTAGGACTCCTTGTGAGAGGGCACTGCTGCCTTTACGCGATGAGCCCACGCACAAACACACACACACAGACAGAGACACACACTTGCTTTTACAGTTTCCTGCAAGAAAGGGATGCGCAAGGGTATCCTAGCCGTTGGGGTGACGATGGAGACGAGCTTTGCGATTGATTAGCATTTGGGCCTGCGCAGCGGCATGCACAATGCTGCGCTCCTTCTCGATCTGGGCTAAGCTGACTGTCGCTGGAAGATGCACGTGGTTCTGCAGACCTGTTTCGGTTCATAGGGTTATGTATGCACATGGCACCCATGGCACATTGACAATGCCAGTTTGACGCGGATGGTCCGAAGGCAAGATTCTTGAGAAATAAGTCATGCGGCAGTTGGCTTTGGAGGCTTTCAGGGTTGGGGATCTGCGGGCCGAAGCTTCGAGGATTTGTGGTTTTTTCAAAGCGGTTCCAAGCAAAAAGTTGCTTGCCATGTTTGAAGGCAAGTTCAGTGCAAGCAGGCCCTACAAACCCCCTCGACCGAAACTGGCCGAACCTCTGCCAGTCGCCTCCCGTGGCGCTAAAGTCCCTAGCTCCAACAGTCAAGCCATAATATATCTGTTATGCCAGGTGCCCACTGCGGTTCCGTTGGGACGTGTTTAGACACCTCGACGTCCTCGTCCGTCGGAGGACCGCATTGCAATCGCCGGCTCGGGAGGGGTTTTCAGGCCCTGAGGCACCGCATCTAATTTGCGTAGTGCTACCATGCTGCTGGCTGTCAGAGCTGCCTGACTTCTGTGAAGTTGCTGCTGATCACATCTTTTGCCAGAAAACACAAGATTGCGAAACTGCCAGCGTGTCGTGCGAGCGGCTGCAGACTGGGTGCACGCGACACATACTGTGCGGACAGGTCTGGTTTGCAGCATACGAGCAGTGAACTAGGAGGTCGAAGATCAGCATGCTGGAAGCCTTGCGATGTTTGTTCTTTCTTTGCCTTGTCGAGTTACGCAACATTTGCGAGGAGCATTTGGCCCGGGATGCACCCGAAGACTAATTAACCAGATTGAAAGCGGGACAAGACTACAGTACAGTTGCTGTCTCTTCGGGGGACTCCTAAATCGCTTAAGGCTTAAGGGTCGAAGTCGAAACTATGCTTATTGTTTTTTTGGAACGGTTTGCGGCGGCAGATGGGTCTGCTACTGTAACAACTCCAGCAGGGCGGCTTCTCTGTCTGGCACGCGTGTTGCACAAGTCTGACTTGCGTGTCCCTTCTAAGAAGTCAGACTGTTTTCTCTCGCAGAGAACACTGTAGCCTTTTTTCTCGCTCTGGGTTTTGCTCGAGAGAGGAATCCCAGACAGATTGTTATAGTCCTTCCAGGGGCCAGATTCGGAGTGTTTCAAGCACGGAATGATCAAAGCTTGCAGTGTTTCATTGCCATGCTCCATGGCCGCAAAAAGCAGAGGCTTCTCTGTCTGTCCGTCCGTCTGTCTGTCTGTCTGTCTTAGCAAGCGCTTGCTTTCATACTTATTTGCCACGTCGAACTCGAGCCATGCAACGACTGCTGTGTTCACGAAATATGGTGCTCTGAAGTTAACGGCAAGGCTACTCGAAACAAACCTGCTGCCTACACCTGGACCCACTTGTTTCGCTTGTTTCTATTGCAAGGTGCAACGCACCGTGGAATGGGAAGATCAAAAGAATTACCCCCCGACTACTAAGTATTTTGCACCGAAGATCGTATACAATATTGGGGGGATATCAGGGGATGCAAAACAACAACGGTAGGAGATCAGCTCGCTTCGCACCCCAGAAATTTACTGCAGACTCACCTTGCCGCAGGCTAGACATGTCGTGATCAACGTCCTGCCTGCGCTGACGCAGGCAGTCGGGCGTTACGGGGACCGCTTTCTCCACAATGTTGTGGCAAAGTGGACTGAGTTGAATGTCCGCAGGAGTCCACACACTCACGACTCGCCCAAAGACTCCCAACTAGCCAACGTGCTCCAAAGCCAGCCAGTACAAGAAGAGAATCACGTGAACAACAAAACCGAGGCCAAAATAGAAACAGCAAATGCTTCAAGATCCAATATGTCTCGAAACTAAACCTTCCATGGTGTTGGGTGGTTTCGTATTCTTGCAACGCACACACTTAAATCAAATCATTAATGCCCTATAAGCCTCATTCCCCTAAACATCCTTGCAACCGTGAACCGCATGTTTCCAAGAAACCGTGCGAAGGATGGCGGTCACATGGCCACCGGGGAGATCTGATATCTGATAGTTGCCAAGAATGCAAAGACCGACGAGTTGATCCGATGACTTGCTAAGATATCGGCTTTAGTCCGAGGGAGGCACGCGAAAGCACCATGTCATGTGCAATTTTACGAACAAGAACGTCGACTTGTCTGTTGGGACAACAATAATGCCTCGTGTGGTGCAAATCTGCCGCATCAGCACGTAGCGCTGCGATCTTCCATGCGCAGCAGCAAGAAGCGCTACGGCTTTCGTAGATGCAGCCGGGCACTTGACAGTCCATTTCGGGCCCTGCGCATCGCATACAAACATGCAGGGCGAACCCGTAAGTTTGCGCCATCTTGTCGTCGGACTGCCGGTGGTGACGACAGGCTGGCTCTAAGACCCTGAACTTTGTGCCACGGTCCTGGGCAAAGGCTCAGACGTGGGAACTTCCACCCGGAGCTTTTTCATGGGCCCTCGACAGGTGTTCACGGCTTCAGCCCAGTATAGGCTTCAAAACTTCATTCAATTCCCATATCCATTTAAAAACTAAGTTTTTCAGAAAGCAAATTAAACCCCAAGCAACGAAGGCAGGCCACGGCACCAGAGCATCCTTTGCCCTGCGTACTCTGCTGATTTGCACCAAAACGGCGGTCTGCCTCCGAGCTTTGACTCAGACGATGCCGTCGCACCAGTCCTCCGTGGCGCGGTTAGATCACGAGTCTTCAGTACTCGTAGCCGCTGTGGCCCTGTCTGCCGGGTCTGCGTGTTTTGTTCCTGTGCAGAGGGCGTTAGCTGCAGTGTGTGCCTCCACCACTTGCTGAGGTGTCTCGCTTCACCAGCATCAGAAGCAGGGGCCAATTATCAGGGCTCCTGCTTGATTCTCGGATTGCGTCAAGCCCAGCGGAGAATTGCAGAGGGAGATTCTGAGTTTCTGGCAGTCAAGTTCAGAGCCACTTGTCAAGCTTGAATGCTTGGGTGACTGTTTTGACTGCCATTGCGGGTGGAGATCCAGGCTTTGTGGCCGGCAAGTTCAAAGCAGCGCCTTGTGCAAGCATCTGTGTGCTTGAGCGCTTCGGTGGTACTTTTTGGATGCACCCCTCTGTCTGGGTACCAGATGGAAGCGCGCCCATTCGTCAATGTGGGAGGTTGAGCCATGACATTTGCGTTCTCTTTGGCAAGGCCCGGTGGTGAAGATGTGCCGGCCTTGTGTCATTTAAGTCAGACAAGCCGGCTGTTCTCTCTTGGTTTCTTTCGGCGCCGCTGTCGCGGCATGTGTGGCTTTTATACCACAAGCTAGGACACGTTGACCCGAGTTGCGCCAAAGACTTGCCAGGCTTCGGCTAATATGCTTGCACGAGGATGCCAAGGTCTGGACTCAGCATCAGCCTTAAGCAATTCTCCAAGATACTTCTCCCGCACGAGACTTATGTATGCGCGGTCGTAAACCTTCAACATGCACCTGGCATGAACTTCCAGGCAATCCGAGAGGCGTTCGGGGTCCCGACCTGTGACCGGCGACGTGGGTAACCTATAGTACCTATAGGTGGCCTTGCCGTTGCCCGAAGGTGTCACAAGCTCAGGCAGCGAGCCTGATGTAACTGGTGAAGGAAGTGCTTTGGACATGGAGTTCTTTGAAGTTGACTCTGAGCTTCGAAACTTGTTGCTCCGTCCGGTGATTCCGGCATGGTGAAGGGCATCAAAGGCGCCGCCGCGGTCCTCCACACGTGGCGGAGCCCCGGGCGTCGCTTCCAGTCGTAATGCGATTCGAGCAGCACCATCTTGCTCCTCGCCGTCGTGATCGCGCATCTCCAGCGTTCAGCCAGTGGGCAGGGTACGAACTTGCAGCGTAGCGGCTTCAGTTGCCCAGCAGAAGCGACATCAGATGTCGACACCTCCACGCCTGCTGACTTCTGCGTGCCACGCAGTGAGGCGGCGCCCCGATCAAATCCGGCTGTCTGGGCTGGAGTCGGGGCCCCGACGAAGCAATGACAGAGTGAAGTTCTGTTGGCAGGCCTGCAGATGGGCCGAGTATGCTGAATCACAGCGTTTTGCAGCAGACCTTCATCTCTTCAGATAGTATAGAGCTCGAGCTCATCCAGACGGAGAGAACATGTTCTGTCAACGGACGTCTAAAACAGGCAAAGCCTTCACACGAGAAGCTGGGCTTGCTGCCGAGCTCCTTGGCCTTACCCAGCCGCGACCTTACGTTTCTTTTTGATGGGAGACATCTTGCGGTAACACGAGGCAGACCTGCACGAGTATCGAAGCTCTGGCGCAAAAGGGCCATTGGCGCAAGCGCTTTGGACATGGAGCTCTTTGAAGTTGACTCTGAAGCCAGCTTCGAAGCTTGCTGCTCCGTATGGTGAGCCCGAAAGGTGAAAGGTTAAAGGACATCAACAGCGTCCCTGCAGTGCGCTCTTCATGCTTGAGGCATCAGCACCATCCTGCCCCCCTCTGTTGTGATCGCGCATCTCCGACGTTTGGCCAGACACGGTACGAACTTGCAGCGATCTGGTCCGCAGACACAGCAGCATTAGATGTCAGAGCCGTAGCAGCATCATCTGCATGGTGACACTACCAGGTCACCACCGCCCAGCCGGCTGACCGCTGCGTTCCGGGCATATGTGAACCGAGGTCGCGAGGAAATCCGGCAGTCTTGGGCAGCTGGAGCCCCGACGAAGCACTGTGTGCTGTTGTCGCAAAGATCAAGTACCGGAGCTTGGATGGGATTTGCCCAGGCCCAGGTAGACTAGTTTACACCATTTGCGGATTCTGAGTGCTTTGCTTCTCTTCCTTCGAAGTGTGCGGCGTTCTAAACCCCTCCTGTGGGAGTTTATATAAACGTTAAGGTTGGTTGGTCCGCGTCAGTTGGGGTTCGGTGCGCGACAGTGGCACGTCAGTGAACGCGTCAGCGAATACCAAGAATGCCGGCGCGTTAGATGCTCCGCAGCGCGCGTCAGCAACGCGATAGACTCGGCGCTAGTATCATCTTTTTTGAACAGCATGAAAGAAGGGTTTTGAACACCGCACAAGTGGCTTGGTCTGAAACTGCCGGATGCCGTTGTGCCTTGATGCGAGCACGGCCTTCTTTGGATGCCCACCAGCACGCAAAGCCATATCTTTCCGAGTAATTAGTATGCAGCAACATCAGAGATTGTGTCAGCAGCGGCCAATCGCAAAGGAAAACACACTGCATGTAAGTTTGAAATTTGTGCTTGAGAACAGGCTTTGGACATAACGCGACTGGCACATGAAGCTCTTCGTCCTTGACTTGAGCGAATGTGTCACTGTCATCACTCTTGCAGCCAAAATGCAGCAGCTTCTGATCGCTGCAGACAGGCAATCTTGGGCAGTCCCGGCGACACAATGACAGCGTGAGGTTCCAGGGGCCAGCTGCAGTTTGAATTTAGGGCTCCGAAACCGGCTCGTGGTCACGCATGCTGATCGCGTGCACTGTCAAGTCTGGCTTCAGTTGTGTGAATAGCGATGGCTCGGGCTTGCTGGCGCTGGCTGCTGCAGCCGGTCCAGGATGGCACACCATCGCAAGTTGAAGTGGAGCGGGAGTCCCAGCAGCTATGAAGCTCACACGGAGGAAGCCTTTCTTGTTGGTTGCTAGTCACGATACAAGGGGCCACGAACCCTTTCTGCATGGTCTACCTGTGCACTTTACGCCCAAATGCCCAAAGTCGTTGAACACTGGCTGACTTTGGCGTTCGCCTTCAGCCAAAAGCCCTGACGCTCGAGAGCAGCATCAGGCCCTGCACATTTAACGGCTCCTCATTCTGCACTTGCATCGGAATGTGCCACCAAGCCGTAAGCGGTATGTTCGGGGGAGAGGAGATCGAAGCCAGCCTGGGTGCTGCGCAATTGGAAACGCTCGGTCTCCCAGTCGGCCTACCTCGGTGCGCACTCATACGCAAGATTACACACTACAGCCTTGCCGTTGGGAGAATACTGAGACGATGCTTGCCATCTTCAGGCACCTGCGCAAGGACAACTCTCACGCCAGGCGCGCAGCACTCAGGCTCTGCAGCTCATGATNTTACACACTACAGCCTTGCCGTTGGGAGAATACTGAGACGATGCTTGCCATCTTCAGGCACCTGCGCAAGGACAACTCTCACGCCAGGCGCGCAGCACTCAGGCTCTGCAGCTCATGATCCGACGGTTGCTACCAGTGTGGAGTTCCGCCCAGAAGGCTCTGACAGTGCATGGTGCCATGGAGTCCATGGAGCCCCTGCAACAGACTTCGGATTCCAACAGTGGGACCAGCTCGCATACATGCGCCTTGCCGACCTGAACTGCAACATCAGCAGAACAAGCTTCCTGTAGCTGAGCAGTGGCCGGCAGGTAGATCTCGAGTGTGCGTGAATCGGGCTCCTGCAACATCCACCGTGGCATTATATAGACCGGGATATGTTTCACGATGCTAGAAGACCCGACTTCAAGATTTCAAAGGTGATTCTGATTGGCGGTGGCACCCAGCCAGGTAGTCTCAAGACCAATGGCAGCAAATGCAAAATGCAAGCCTCATGTGTCCCACCAGCCTTGAGACCCGCTCGAAAGGCGAGCAATGAATCTCAGCTATGCAGGTCACGGCTTGAGCGTGGATGGCGNAAGACCAATGGCAGCAAATGCAAAATGCAAGCCTCATGTGTCCCACCAGCCTTGAGACCCGCTCGAAAGGCGAGCAATGAATCTCAGCTATGCAGGTCACGGCTTGAGCGTGGATGGCGTTCTCGGCGTCTGAGCGCTCCTTCCTGCCTCGCAGGGTTATGCAAAAGGGCGCAACTGGAGGACCTGCTTTCAGCCTGCTTTGGACTATAGATGCTCTTCGCTTGGAGCGACTGAGTGGCTTCGGAGGCTGAGGCAGAGCTATCAGGGCACGGGCCGTTGACACAAAATAAAAGAATCGATTTTGACGAGGCCATGCGCGAGNGACTATAGATGCTCTTCGCTTGGAGCGACTGAGTGGCTTCGGAGGCTGAGGCAGAGCTATCAGGGCACGGGCCGTTGACACAAAATAAAAGAATCGATTTTGACGAGGCCATGCGCGAGGCTTGATCGGTCGCCACTCCAAGTGTGCGGCACGGCTCGTCCAAGCGGCGGCCGTGATGCGGTGACGTTGCCAGTTCGACTCCATAATAAGGCATGACATTACAGCACCGCCCCAAAACAGGCAAAAAAGGAACTTGGGCCAGGGGCGGGCCGCGCCATCGCCATCCTGCGCGGCAAGTGTTGCAAAAGTCTGCTCCTTTGATCTGCCAAGGAAAGACGGAGCATCGATGATTTCGAGTCAATGTGATGATGCACCTTTTTTGTGGAAGTGGGCGCTCATACGCAAGGTTACACACTACAGCCTTGCCGTTGGGAGAATACTGAGACGATGCTTGCCATCTTCAGGCACCTGCGCAAGGACAACTCTCACGCCAGGCGCGCAGCACTCAGGCTCTGCAGCTCATGATNGCGCCATCGCCATCCCGCGCGGCAAGTGTTGCAAAAGTCTGCTCCTTTGATCTGCCAAGGAAAGACGGAGCATCGATGATTTCGAGTTAATGTGATGGTGCACCTTTTTTGTGGAAGTGGGCACTCCTGCCTGCATAGGATGCCATGCATTCGACATCAGGTCATGTCCCCGAACCCCACATCTTGAGAACCTTCAGGGAATGAAGCGCTGCCTGCGCCCTCCTTTTTTTCTCGGATGATCTGCGGCCATGCAGGTCAGAGCAACAGTAGCGACAAGTGGGTCTTGGCCCGAGGCACGTGTGGCCTTCAAGCATCAGTCCGGTCTGGAACACGGCCTGAGCCCTTCGCCCTATAGTACGAAGCCGGCGAAGCGAAGCGGTGTGGTGCTTTTGCCGGATGGAGTTGCCGTACGTCACGCTCAAGTCGCTCGAGAGTCAGGCGCTCGCTGTAGCCCCTCGAGGCGAAGAGGAAGCGGAAGCGCTTTAGCTTAGAACGCTGCCCATGGCATCCTATTAAATAATATATCCCTCGTGCCCCACATATAGTACCAGTCATGTCAACTTACCCCACTTTTTGAGTTGGGGTCTGGTATCTTCTCCATTTAGGCATGCTAACCGGACTCCATGCAAAATGTCCATCCTAGATGCCCTCCTCCTTGATTCGAAGCCCCTAGCAGACATCTGCCGTCTCCGAAGAGACGATCCTAGGAGCGAGCTACGTCAGGGCACCTGTGACCTGTTCTTGAAGCCGTCCAGGCATCAAGACAGTTTCCTAGGCTCGTTCGCCGTTTCCGCCTACTTCAGCGGATTCAGGACAAGTTCAGATGCTGACAAGGCAACGATTGGCTTAAATCCTAAGCCTCATAAATGTATTAAGCACCACAAGGAAGCATCACCCACACAGCCGACATGCCCAGAAACCTCGAAGGGCCTGATTGCATGCCGGAGCGGGGCGGCAAACGCTATCGGCCCAATCTTTCAGCGCATGGAGTTATTTTGCATGCCTTCGTACGCTGGACTGAAGGTCCCAAAGGCGAAGGCGACTGCGCAAGGCCTTCCGGTCTGACATCCTTGGCGGGCTGCTGGAAGAGGGTCGGCTGGTGGTGGAGGTGGGACTTATAGACGGTAAATAGAGTTCAGGAAGACGGGGGCCACCAAGGCCGCCGCCGTGCCGCTTCCTTCGAAGCCTCCCGACGAGGCTTTGACGTAGCTGCGCTGAAACCCTCCACCTCGGCGAGCTGCAGATGTAAGACTGTAAGGTCTGCTTGAGTATTGGACTTTAAAGCTTCGATAAGGAGCTGGGCCCCCGTTTCTCCCGCACAGCCTGTTCGGCGAACTTCATGATTGACTCATGATGAGGGTTGTTCCTTTCGGTGGGTTGACTCGACCTCGACGACGAAGGCGATCAGCGAAACCTCGGTCGTGTTCCTGATTGGCATGCATGGAACAAGGATGTAGAACGACGTTCACATCTGACGGCGACATGTCGTTGCTCCATTCACGCTTATGCCGAATGAGTTTTGACACATGATCGGCTTTCATGTAGGGATCGTATTGAGGCTTCCGTCCAGGTCGTGGTGTCCTCGTGAACCGAATGTGAAGGTCGGAGCGTGTTCAAGAGCTGTTGGCTTGCATTTTTGTGTTGCGGACTTTGCTAAACTTCTCCGGAGCTGCGTGCCTTCAGCTTCTTGACGGCTTGCGAGCCCATCATGCGAAGCGTATTGGAGTGATTAAGAAAGATCCACGCAGTACCAGATTCTGCTGTGGGGTGACTGGTGTAGCACTTCCTTCCCTGCCTTTGCCTCGGAAGAGCTTGGTGGCATCCGTTGCGTTACATATGGTTTAATATCTCCTCGGAGCCCGCGCTCTGTGATGTCTCTGGTGTCTCGTTGTGCTGCCCTTCATCTCCGCTTCACGAAGCAGATGCCTTTCCCAACTGGCTCATGAAACTCTGCATCCGCGTAGAGCTTTCGATTGGAAGTCGCTTGCCTGTTCGGAGCAGATTTTCTTGCTCCCTGACCCTGCCGTTGCGAGCCGGGGCAAACATTCGATTCCGAGTTGCAAGTATCCTGAAGACATGCGGGCAAAGGGGCTTGGGACAGCATGGTACCAGATTCCGTCGAGACAGGCCCCGTGCTTTCCTTACAAGGTCTCTCGTGCTCTAGTTCTGCCTTCTTCATCTGCGGCTGCACTCGGCCCGGTATCTTCATACTCTTGCCAGACCATGCAGAACCAGGCCCTCCTCTTCCCATCCGAAGCTCCGTGCGATTGGAGTTCGCCTTGCCATTTCTCGGCTTTGCCGAGTTAGGATTGCTGTTGCCACTGCGGCACCTCGTGTGTCTTGGTCCAAGCCCACCTCCTTCCGGGCGAGCTTGTTCGGGTGATTGGACTTCAGCCCACGACTTCACGAATCTGGGCTTCGTCCCGTCGTCGCGCAGCATGGGCTGCNACCTCGTGTGTCTTGGTCCAAGCCCACCTCCTTCCGGGCGAGCTTGTTCGGGTGATTGGACTTCAGCCCACGACTTCACGAATCTGGGCTTCGTCCCGTCGTCGCGCAGCATGGGCTGCTCAGGCTTTGCCTTGCTTGTGCCTGACCTCCTGCTTCCTGGCTTCCAAGCTTCATGCAGCCGTGGCTGTGTTCGCTGTGGAGTGGTGCTGTCAGGTTGCATCTTCAAGCGAAAGGGCCTCCCGCTTCTTTGCAGAAGGAACCGACAAAAAGGGACCAGGACCACTGGGATCCTTGGGGTGGCGCAGGGTTCGGCGTGCAGGTTTGCCAGTGGTGGCTGGGGCTGTAATACCCTCAAACCTGCGCAAAAAGATGTGCCCACTTGCATTGAAGAGGGTACAAGATCGGCATGGCAGCCCTGCAGTAGTTCGCAGTCGAGTCTGGTTCCTCTCACTTGCAGCCAGTTGCCTATCGTTGGTGACGTGCGTTTGCCGAGGGATTTGCCGAGCGAAAGGCTCGGAAGAGGTTCTTGCGGCTGCATATAAGGGAGCAAAGCTGGCAGAAGTTGCAACGCTGGACTCAGAAAGTTAAGTCCAGTTTGCAGTCTCTGGTTTGGAATCTGGACCTGGAGACGCACCGGATAGCGAAAATCATCGAGCCGTTTGTTTCGTCCAAACGACTCGCCTGTGTACACGAGTGAATCGATCGTGTGTTTGAATCTGCGCCTGGTCGCGGAACATAGCACCCGAGCCGCGGAAAAACATACTCGAAATTGCGTTCGATCACTTTTTCGTCCACTGTTTGTTAAACTGCGGCGAATCCGTTCTGAGCTTCATGTGTGCGGCGTTCTAGACCCCTCCTGTGGGAGTTTATATAAACGTTAAGATTGGTTGGTCCGCGTCAGTTGGGGTTCGGTGCGCGACAGTGGCGCGTCAGTGAACGCGTCAGCGAATACCAAGAATGCCGGCGCGTTAGATGCTCCGCAGCGCGTGTCAGCAACGCGATAGCTTCAGCGCTAGTATCATCTTTTTAGAACAGCATGAAAGAAGGGTTTTGAACACCGCACATGTGTTCCAGAGCAGGGTCCCCAGCACAGTATCAAAACTGGGGTCGAGCAGGAATTCAAGCACCAAGCGGCCCAAGTAAAGATTCCGATTCGCAGTAATCTTGCCCAGAAGCCAGCCACGCACTCTTGCAGCTGGAGTTCTTGCCTTCTAGAATTGCATTGCAAGCTCTGTATAGTGTATGGTCTGCAGGTTTTTACGTGTAGGAAAGCAGATATGATAAACACTATAATAAGCAGACACCGCCACCGCCTTCGCAGCCCCCGCCGGATGCGAAAGAGCTGAGAAGAGCCCTCCGTGTGTGGGTCTCACGCGGGCTCCACCGGCGGTAGCTCAGAAAGTTCTTCTGTAAAAACTAAGTGAAAGTGCAGCTCAAACCTGCGCTTTTGGCGTCAAACTTCGAAGTTTGGCTTAAGATGAAAGGTTCCGACCAAGATGCATGTGTCCGTGTTGCAGGTTTTCACAGATAGAACACGAGCAGTTCACACTTTCCTGAGACATGCACCAAAGCAAAACTTCTCTTGCCCTATAGGAGAGTGGGTTCATCCCGTTCTCCAAGTTGTTGCGGTTGGCGGAGACCCGAGACAGGAGGTTTCCACGCGTCAGCAGCACGGCACGGTGCTTGGGCTTTGGCTTCCGGCTTTTGATACTCGTAGGGCGCGCGGTTTGAGATGAGGAAGCAGGTGCGGGTGTTTTAACGAGAAGTCTTCCGACATTCCGCAGGCCAATCAACCGAATGGACCAAGAAGACCTGGCATGTCACGGAGCGTGACCACCTGCGAAGTTCGCAATGCATGTGAAGCGATGCTCCTCGTGGAGACCTCGGCGACTTCAGTGTGTTGCTTTGGAATGGAATGGAGTCAACGCGTGAGCCCCCTCACCCCGCCCACAGCCGCCTATGGGCTTCCTGTATAAGCCTTCGGAGGCGCTTCTTGATGCCATCCCATACTTCGCTGTGAAGGCCTTCTGGCCCTGGATATGCTGCCATTTCCAACTCGTCGCCCAAGCGCCTGCCTTGTGAATGTGCAGCTCGCAGAATAGCAGGCAAGCCTGCAGAGTCCACCAAGGAGCATCGCCCTCGATCTCCCTGCACCCGAAGTGTCCAGAGGTTCACTTGCTGAAACCGGTAGTTACAGCGNATAGCAGGCAAGCCTGCAGAGTCCACCAAGGAGCATCGCCCTCGATCTCCCTGCACCCGAAGTGTCCAGAGGTTCACTTGCTGAAACCGGTAGTTACAGCGTTGGAGACCAGAGGCCTGAGAACTGGTGACATGGGCGAGCATAGCGGCTACTAGCTGCCATTGGCCGCATGCTCGCTCACCACTCTCTTTCGGCTTCCTGCACGCATGTTTGATGGTGTCGGTGCTACTGTCGCAGAGACATGACAGCGATAGCAGGTAAGAATTAGTGATGCCTGGGTTTGAATGGGCCACCGGTGAATTGCGGCAAGCAGCCCTGAAGAGTCCGCGGCCATCTCGAGTATGCACCGCGTCAGCCATGTGCAGGCCAAGTCTCTCCCGAATCGGTGCAGCCAGGCTATGGGTCCAAACGGCCGCATGCATCGAACAGCAGAAGAGACATAGAATCGTGAGAGTCTGCTGCCTTGGCTGTCGCGTGACACGCCTGACCTGGACCTGCAAACGCAGACATTCAATCTCGCATCGCTTCCGAAGTTGTTCTGAGGCAGCAGCATGAGCTTCCCACCACAGAAACCAGAGGCTCATGCGCCTTTAGACTAGACTGGATGCCTGATAGACTGGTGCCTGCTAGTCCGGGATGTCGCCTGCGCAAACGCGTCGTTCATGGAGATGCCTATCTCCTAGCTGCTTTTGGCTGCATGCTTTCGGAGTCAGGTCTGTTGGTGACGGGCTCGCTGGAGCCGTTTCATCGTGCCGGTGCTGGTGTCACCTTCAGGTGTTGCCGCGATACGGTCCTGTGAAACCCTAGTCGCAAGTGGTGCACTCTGCCCCAACAAGCGCAGGTCTTGGGGACTGTCAGCTGCGGGCAAGCGGAATGTCAGAGGTTTTGGACTGCGCCGTTGCTAAAAACGCGAGGTTCCTGTGCTGTCTGCAGAAATCC
>BGNK01007496.1:0-17411 GCA_003297005.1 Symbiodinium sp. clade A Y106
GGGGGGGTGGCAACCAAAAGGCAATGGGGCCCCAGTGGACGGTTCCACCAACAACAACAACAACAACAGCAGCAACAGCAACAGCAGTAACAACAACCACAACTACTACTACTACTATTACTACTACTACTACTACTACTACTACTACTACTACTACTACTACTACTAGTACTACTACTACAACTCCTGCTGCTAGTGATCCACCTATTGCAACTGGCGACTGTCAATATAACTGTCATGAAGAATGACCGCGCCGCGATGCTGGCCTATTAAGCGTACGTCGCAGCATGCACAACACAATGGCCAAGACAAGCAACTTTTCGGACTGCAAGAACATTGAGCGAACCCAAATACAACACCGCAACCTAGTACTGCAAAGAATGCTGCGATAGTTCTCTACTGCAGCACAAAACTTTCGATCGCAACAATACCAGCAATATGAAATTTACAGCAAAAACGAACAGCAGGAGCAACAGCAAGTACATGTCAATCAAAAAGACATAATTACAAAGCATTATGGCATTATGACATGCTTAGCAATGCCCGGCAGACGAAACAAAACTGCTGTGGCATCAGCTGGCAAAAACCAACGCCGAGAATCCGCTACAAGCAGCCAAGCTAGCAGTCTGAATAGTCAATACCAATGAACGATACAGTCTGGATGTTTGCGCCGACTGAAGCAAACGACCGTCGGCTGAGCACCCTACGGAACTTCCAAGCCCTTACACTCCTCAAAGCTGAACCTTAAACATCACATCTACACCCTAAGCTGGAAGCTCCAAACCTTCAACCCCAAACCCCACAGGCCTCTGGGCCAGCAGGAGACAAGGCACCCAGGCGCCCTGGTTCAGCTTTCGGACTCTTCTCTTTGCGGACGCTAAGCTCGAACCCCCAAAAACACAACCCAGCTTTGCGACCTCGGGGTGGACCTGTGTGAGGGACGGTTTCCCGAAAATGACGACTTCTGAATGGGGTTTAGGGTTTAGGGAAGATGTTGTGCGACGCCAATGGCTGGCTTGCATCCTCTGCATCCCTGATAACCCTTACCTTGCCTGACATGGGTGCGAGCGACCTGCCGTGCGCGGCCACCTGGCGATGCACTACTAGGTTCCTGAGTAGCCCCTTTACAATAGAGGCAATTTTATGATAAGGGTACCCTTTTTCCTACTAGTTGGTTTAAGAATAATTAAGGCGGCACTAGGTTCCAGAGTAGCCCCTCTATAAGAAGGGTACCCTTTTTCCTACTATTGGGTTTTGAGGGGACCCTAAACCAAAAGGGACTCATTAGCCGATTCCGGTGTAGGTGCAGGCGATAACACCGGGCGACAGTCGTCATTTCCATGGCCAACATCTCGTAATGCAGGGGCCTGAATAATTAGAGTAGGGTTTTGGGGGTTCCTGATTATAATTATAGTATAATATACCCCCCCCCCAAAAAAAAAAAAAAAACTATTCTATTTATTAAGGCCCCTACATTACTCACTTTAATGGCCAAGACCGAGGCGATGCCACAGTGCACGTGCCTCTGTCATGTTATTAAAGGTGCTCCTAACAGGAATCAGGAGGCCAATGCGAGCCACAGCACCACGATGTACAAGTATTGACGTAGTAATGATACTCTGAATCTGATGCTTGTTGGACCATGCACCGCCACCACCACCAGCCACCACCGCCACGACGAGGATGAAGGCGTCCATCACGAAAGACAGCAATACCAGAATTCACGTCAATCATCATCGCCGTCATCAGGATCATGATCATAATCACGACCCGCTCCCTCCACTTTATCATCTTGAACCCCAACCCCCTAAACCCTAAACCCCTGAACCCCAGACCCTAAAGCAGATGTGTCTACAGCAAAAGATCGGAAGTCACATGCTGGGCTCCCGGCCGGGCTGAGTGGATCGCTAGCTCCTCCGGGTGAGTAGAAGGGCGGTTCCCAGCTTAGGGTTTCGGGTTGCAGCTGTATAGGGTTTTGGATTTAAGCTTTGCGGTTTATAGGGTCTAAGGAAGAAGAAATAGGATTTACGCTTGGGTTTCAGAGTTTAGGGTTCAGGCTCTTGTGAGGTGTTCGACGGGGCTTTGTGTCACTGCTCAGGATTCGCATTCCAGATGGCGGGTATAGCAAAGCGTATTTACACTAAGGTTCCGAAGGAATAGTATTGGTAATTAATTATTGAAGCTTCCATATTTTTTGATTCCAGCCCCTCCTAAACCCTAAACCCGAAGCCCTAAACCCAAAACCCATCAACCCTACAGCAAACCCTAAGTAATCCCTGAGTCCCAAACCCGAAATCCCAAACCCTAAACCTGAAACCCTAAACCCCGAACATAATCCCTGTAATCCCTACGCCCCTGAACCCCTAAACCCTAATAATACTGTATTCCAGAAACCCCTAAACCCTATAATCCCTGTAATCCCCAAACCCCCACACCCTAATCCCTGTAATCCCTACGCCCATGTAGCCCCTCCTGATCGATCCGATCGCATGGTCTTGGGACTGTCGAAGGAGCGACTGCCGAAAGAGTCGGCGGCTTCGTGCCTGCAGACACTTGGAGGATCATGCGGCTCAGCAAGTAAGATCAGGACCTAGTAAGGGTTCTCAAAGGGCTCCTTAAAGGGATCTATAGGGCTTAGGGTTTAGGCTCCACTTGGAGGATCAGGGGGCTCAGCAAGTAAGGTTATAAGTCCCCTAATTGGGGTTATAAGTAAGTATAAGTATAGTTACCTTATTGATATCCCTAATTACTAAGTCCCATGATCCTTTCAGTAGTCCCTAAACCCTCAACCCTATAGATCCCTTTAAGGAACCCTATAGATCCCTTTAAGGAGCCCTTTAAGGAACCCTAGTTACTAAGTCCCATGATCCTTTAAGCAGACATTGGAAGGGCTGAGGGCTTAGAGAGTATACGGGTTTAGGGTTTAGGAATTACTTAGGGTTTGGGGTTCACAGTTCAAGGCTTAGGGCTCAGGGTTTATGGGGGTTTAGGGGTTTAGGGTTTAGGAGCTTAGGGTTTGGGTTTAGAAAAACTTGGGATACTTTGTCTGATTTAGCCCTGAATCGACCGCTATATAAGGTACCCGTACCCTTCTCATCTTTAGCAAACCCCCCATCCTCGCACATTTGGGAGGTCGCCAGACCCGCCTGGAAGGCGTCGAAGGACTAAGGGCCACAAATCCTCTCTTGAGACAGGGTTCTCGGGTTGGGCAGGTACTATAAGGGGTTTAAGCTTTACATAGAAGGGTGATGGAAGTACCTTACATTATGGAGGGATCCTTATTATGGTTAAAGGTGTATTCCTCAATTAAGGGTGTTGGATTCTCTGAGTTTCTCGGGTTGGGGGTTGAGGGTCTAATTGTTTCAAGTTGCTTGCTGTTTGGGGCTTAGAAGGTCTTCCTGTGTTTTGCGGGTTTAAGCTTCCGAAAATGCTTCGAAAATAAGGCTTTGATGGGATTCTTGAGAATGTGCGGAAGTAGTCTAGTAGGGGCCTTAATAGTTTGAGTAGGTTTTGGGGAAAGCTACAGCTGTAGCTTAACGATAGAAGGACTGTAAGCGGAAGTTACTGCTCACTTTGCGTAGCACTCCACATTGATGCCACTGAGCGGCTTATGCGCTGAGCAATTACTATAGCTGTCTGTGTAGCTAGCTAGCTTCAACATCCCGCATAGTCCGTAAACAGTTATGCAATACAACAAAACATGCCAAAGCTATTCGATATTTTTCGCTAAGGCCTCGCGAACTGCGTGGCTGGGTGGAGTCTGCATGCTTTAGTCTCAGAAAGCCTAAACCCTAAACCCTCCTAAACCTTTAGCCCCTGAGTCCTAAACCCGAAACCCTCACCTCTCCTTGTGCGGCTAGAGGATCTTCGCTGCCTGCATAGGAGAGATCGTCCCTCCAGCTGTCCTGCCCAGGCTTCGGGTTTACGGCCTCCGGCCTCATACGCTTTAGGGAAAGCTTAGGCTCAAGGGCTTAAGATTCAGGGTTTAATTAAGAAACAGGGATTAAGGTTTAAGCTGCTCTTGGCTGCATGTTGGCCTGAATTCCATCACTGACAACTTTCTGTCACTAGTACTTCAAGAACGATGCTGCGGACATTGAATCGTGCATGCTTGCCCGCACTGGCAACAAAAAGCTCGTAAGCAGGGGGAAATCTGCAACCCTGGGTAGATCACAGGCAAGTTCTGGGCTGCTTTTATAAGATTTTACGGGTTTAGGGTTTAGGCTTTAGGGTTTGCACAAGGCATTCTATTTCACAGGGTATCCATGCGGTTTGAACCGGCTGTCCGTAAAGAAAGCCGTTCCGAAATGCCTGAATTCACACATCCAGCAAATTTCAAGTCTTATGTTTATCCCGTGGAGGTTTGATCTAACAAAACCAAAAAATACTACGTTTAACCTAATGCCGTAGAGCTTTACGAAACTATACCTGAAGAGATATGTGATTAACAAAACCTCCTAAGCCGCCGTAAATCCTAAACCCTAAACCCCCGAATCCCTAAACCCTAAACCCCCCAATCCCTAAACCCTAAACCCCTAAAAGCCCCCAATCCCTAAAGCCCCAACAAAAATCCTCAGAGCACTAAATGGCCTCGGGATTCGGCGAAGGCTGTCGACTGCCGAATCCTCGCACAGAAGCTGAACGCGCTAGGGTTTAGGGTTTAGGGTTTAGGGTTTAGGGTTTAGGGTTTAGGGTTTAGGTAGGGTGGAGGTCTCAGGGTTGAGAGTTGAGGATTTAGGGTTGAAGGGCTTCGGCTCAAAAGCCCTACCTTGTCTGAGCCCGCATTAGAAGGAAATCGGCACATACGAAACGATGTAATGCAGGTTTTGCAGCGTTGTTGTTTTTTTTTTGGGGGNTTGTCTGCGGCCTAAACCGTAAACCCCAAACCCCAAACCCCTAAACCCTCAACCCCTCAACTCCTAAACCCCTAAACCCTTAAACCCTAAACCCTAAACTGCCCTAAACCCTAAACCCTGAACCCTAAACCCTAAGCCCAGAGCCCTTGCCGGTCCCGCGGATTCGGATCTGTCACGGCCGATGCCAAAGCCCGGGGCTGGAGATTGGGATCGCCCTCGTAAGCCTGGGTTCTTAAAGGGCTCCTTAAAGGGATCTATAGGGTTCCTTAAAGGGATCTATAGGGTTCCTTAAAGGGATCTATAGGGTTCCTTAAAGGGATCTATAGGGTTCCTTAAAAGGATCTATAGGGTTCCTTAAAGGGATCTATAGGGTTCCTTAAAGGGATCTATAGGGTTCCTTAAAGGGATCTATAGGGTTTAGGGTTTAGGGTCCACTTGGAGGATCAGGGGACTTAGTAAGTAAGGTGATAAGTCCCCTAATTGGGGTTATAAGTAAGTATAGGTATAGTTACCTTATTGATATCCCTAGTTACTAAGTCCCATGATCCTTTAGCATGCTTGGGATAGTATCGAAAAATGTTCATGTTTGTATTCCTTGTTGGGTTGAAGTACCCATAAACAAAGTAAAATGTTACCCAACTATGACAAAGAAGCTTTCCACGGGGCCGAGGCCCAAAGTCTTGGAGGGAGGGCTCTCAGGCATGGGGGAGTTGGATCGACCCCTTAAGCTGTCGACGGGCCCGAGCATGCCCCCCGATGGCCCCCGACCTCGGCCCCCTCCGGAGGGGTTTGAGGGCTTAGAGCCCACTTCGGGTGCCGGGGACTGGGATCGTCCTCGAAGGCTGTCTACCGGACCCAGGCCAAGAAGGCCGCCCCCACCAGGGGGGCGATTCTTCTCTGAAGGCGGCGCTCTCCCCTTCAACATCTCCACCGGCCCGAGCCCAAAATTCTTGGAGCTCTCCTCGGGGGCTGGGGGCCCTAAGCTCTCCACGGGCCCGAGCATCTCGGAGCCTTTCTGACCCCGCAGGCCGGGAGGCACTGGGGACTGCGATCTGCCCTCGGATCTCTCCTGAGCTGAGCTTAGTTTTTTTGTTTTTGTTTTTGGTTCTTCTTACTATTGCTACTGCTTCATTTTTGCTATTCTTGTTGCTTTAAGTCTTTAAGTATTGCTACTACGACTATTATTGCTAGTAGTATTCTTATTGGTTGCTTTTTGATTTGTTTTCTGGGAAAGGGGGCATGGACTGTAGGATAGTATAAGGCTCTCGTACTTGGAGGATCAGGGGACTCAGTAAGCAAGCTTACAAGTACCTCGCTTGGGGTTCTAAGTATGTATATGTATAGTTACCTTGCTTATTTACATCCCTAGCTACTACCCTAAGGCTCCTGGACCCTCGTAGTGAAATCCCAAACCTTAGCCCCCAAAGCCCAAACCCTCCCCCAGACAGCCTATGACCCTCTTAGGAGCCTTAGGGCAAATCCCACGACCTTAAAGTATGGATTGAAAGGATGCTGCAGGGCTTGGGTTTCTAGATTGTAGGGGTTCTGCAAGGGTACCATACGGAGTTCTGTCAGGGTTCTCTGGGATATTCGGGCTAACCCCCTCGAACCCTACACCAAAAATACCTTCAGCTCATCATAGTAATAATTACAACAAAGAGAATTTCCATACCAATGCTAATACTGCCTGATATTACCGATACTCATACTGCTACTAAACATACTGAAACGCAATATTAAAATTGTAAAAACGATGATGATACGAATACTAACACTACTATTCATAATCTAAATAGCAATAACAAAACCTAGTTGTCGGGTATCATGGGGAACCAAAGGCTAACCTTTTGCACAATATAAGGGTTATATAGGGATTCTACTAATTACCCCAAAAGGTTAAAGGTTACCTACTCTACTACTAGGAAAAAGCAACTCTTGCCAACCGCTGTCCGGATCCTTCTGAGCAGTCGTAGGTCGGGAACCCAGCCTGGGACCCATCGGAGCGGTCAGCTTGGAGCCGCGTTTCTATTGGGGCCGGAAGAAAACTTGGAGGGGCAGGGGACTTAGTAAGGGTTCCTAAAGGGCTCCTTAAAGGGATCTATAGGCTTCCTCAAAGGGATCTATGGGGTTGAGGGTTTAGGGCTTACTTGGAGGGGCAGGGGACTTAGTAAGTAGGTTATAAGTAGAGCTATAAGTACCCTAAATGGAGTTACCCCAAGTGTAACAATGCTTATAAACGACTTACTAAGTCCCCTGCCCCTCCAAGAATGGGAAGAGTGTCTGGGGTTCAGGGCGTAGGGTTTAGGGTTTGGGTTTAAGGTTTTCGGGTTTTGGGCTTCGGGGCCTTAATAAACAGGAAGAGGGCTTGGGGTTTAGGGGCTGTAATAAATAGGAAGAGCGTTTGGGTGCAACACTTGTACTGGGGATCATAAGCCGAAATGCTGCTACTACTTGGAGGGGCAGGGGACTTAGTAAGTCGTTTATAAGCAGGGTTATAACTATAATTGGGGTAACTCCATTTCGGGTACTTATAGCTCTACTTATGACCTACTTACTAAGTCCCCTGCCCCTCCAAGTAAGTATTCAGACCTGTGGGACAGTCCTTCCGACTTCCGAAAGCGGGCCAAGAAGGTCAGGGGGAACAGCTTACATGACCGAAAACCTGAATCCCAAATGCAAGACTGCTAAACACCGCACCCTAAATCCTACAGCACCTGAGCACTAAAGTCTACACTCTGAACCCACGCATCCTAAACCCCAAGACAGCCATAACCCGACACCCGGAATCCTTAAGGAAAAGCCTCCCATCATAATTGCAATAAGCCCCGACTTCGGCAAAAGATGTACTAAAGCCCGAAAACCAGACAACCCGAAATGGTGACCCCAAACCCCTGTACCCTAAGCCTATAAACCCCAAAACCGCAAACCCTAAACCCCAAACCCCTAAAGGCACTAAACCCTAACCCCCTAAACCCTAGACTCATAAACCCTCCACACCCAAAGCCCCTAAACTCCCTAAGCCCTACAGAATCCCCTTAAAGAAAGGCCCCCTTCCATAACCGAGACCCGGGCCGGCTGCTACTTGCAGAGTTCGGGCGACTCTGACCAGGCCTGGGAGTCATAGGGCGTAGGGAAGTCTAGGGCTTCAGGGAAGTTTAGGGGTTTAGGGAAGTTTAGGAGAAGTTTAGGGGTTTAGGGAAGTATAGGAGATAAGGTTTAGGGGTTTAGGGAAGTTTAGGGTATAAGGTTCAGGGAAGTTTAGGGGTTTAGGGAAGTTTAGGGTATAAGGTTCAGGGAAGTTTAGGGTTTAATCAGGGGTTCAATTGTTTAAGGTTCAAGGATTCTAGGGTTTGAGGCTTCGGGATTATATGGTTTGATCGATTGGTTGACTGGACCCTTAAGAACTTACCTCTCTACTGAGTTGGACAAGGAAATCAGTGAATTAAAGGAAAGCTAAAATAGGTAGGTTTTAGGGTGTTAACGAAGTGCATACATAGTATAGACTTACGGACAGGAGATCGAAGCATCAACGAAGTGCTTTCTGTGGGTTTTGGAAGAGTTTGGTAGGTTCGGGTCGGGTATTGGGGCTTTAGGTGGCTTTAGGGTTTGTGGGCTTTGGGAACCGAGGTTCAGCGCTTTGGGTTTAAGGAAGATGTCCGAAGACGGTTTAAGGGTGACCATCCCAAGCCGAGGTGCTACTACACAGCAGCATTATTTGTATATGCACACAGATTATGTGTGCATGTATATATATATATATATACATATATATATATATACACATATACATATACAGATACATATACATATACCTACACATACATACATACGTACATGCATGCACGCAGACAGACGGACAGACAGATAGACAGACAGACCTAATTACATAACACATGCAGAATGTAAGAAATCATCAACAGGTGACACATGACAGGATGCTAATTAACTACTTCTTCACAGACTCGCACTTGTGCGAAGAACCCTTCCGCTTGGAGCTCTGCACTGTAGACGCGGGAACGTAGATAGTGCATAAAATACCATACTGCTTCAGCCAAAGGGCTCCATTGGTGCGTGAAGGCACAACAATGATAGGGGCCCTAACGGTTAGAAGGGTTCTTTGGGGAGTCAAAAATTAACCCTGAGTAACTGAGGATAACTACTAGATGCTGCAAATCATTGTCAAGGCTTCTATGTTTTTGTGCGAGGAATTCCCAATCGAACGCCCAGATATGTTATAAGGGATCCTGAATCGAACCCACCATAGTCTCGCACTCTCTGATGCCCTTGATGCGTCCGGTCCTGGCCTACAACAGCTGACGGCATGCGGCACGAATAGTTCATAGGTGCGGAACTTCTACAGCTTGTCTTGACGTTGAGACTGACACGATTCGAATCCCTCACCGGCAAACGCTGAACCCCAAACCACGGAAACCCCAAGTAAACTGCAAGTGAAAACCATAAAACCTACTATGTACTAACAGTAACACCGAACACCAGAAACGACAAAGACCTCCAGACCCAAATCTCTCCACACTTCCCCCCCGAGGAAATGGTCCTGGAAAATGCAGGCAAATGCAGGCAAGGTGCATGCGCACCTGGATGCCCCCCACCATCATGCCCGCCTTAGCACGCTCTCAAGGATAAACAACGATATATACTTCCGTACTTGGAGGATCAGGGGACTTAGTAAGTAAGGTTATAAGTACCCTAATTGGGGTTATAAGTAATTATAAGTATAGTTACCCTATTTATAACCCTAGTTACTAAGTCCCATGATCCTTTAAGTACTGTATGGGATGTTGAAGATAGCACTAAGCAGCCCACGCCGCCCTCGTCTGCCGCGGTGCTAGCAGACATGGCCGAAAGCGGGCGGCCAAACCTGCTACTGGTACAAAGCTCATCTGGTTTAGGGCACGTGGTTTAGGGTGTACTATAGATCCCTTTAAGGAGCCCTTTAGCAACCCTTACTAAGTCCCCTGGCCCTCCAAAGTAAGGGGCTGCTATAAGGGTTTAGGGTGCAAGGCTAAGGTCTTTGGTTTTTTTTTAAGGTTTAGGGCGTAGAGCTTAGGGTTGAGCGTTCAGGGTGCATGGTGCGGTGTACAAGTTTATCGGGCTTAAGGTTTAGGGTTTAGGAGGGAGCTGCGATCCGAGTGGCCTTTGAGAATCTTTCTTCGCGTCCTGACGAGACTTGGGCACAAGCGGGTTTAGGGTTGAGGGACCGGGCTGGCTGACGCAACTTGGAGAATCAAGGCACTACGTAAGGAAGGTTATATGGCTTTCTAGATTCTAGAGGTTTTTTGAAAGGCCATAGGTACGTTCACTGGGTTTACAAAGTACTTTCAGATATATGATATAGTTGCCTTGTTTCTAGCCTTGCCTACTACGTCCCCTGATCCACTAGGCAACCCCGAAACCAAACCCCTAAACCCGGACCCACCAGAACAGCTGGCGACGCAAGTAGAGTCCTTGAAGACGGTGGGACTGTTTCCGCCGTCATTCTCCTGCTTCGGCCACGACGTGGTACATGGACGTCCACATGCTGGAGGGAACAGCCCAAAGACCTGCACAACTGTAGACCTTGAACCCCAAAACCCTGGACCCCAAATCCAAAAATGCACAAGTCCTACTTGGAGGGCAGGGGACTTAGTAAGTCGTTTATAAGTAGGGTTCTAATTGGGGTAACTCCATTTAGGGTACTTACAACTCTACTTATAACCTACTTACTAAGTCCCCCGCCCCTCCAAGTAGACCCTAAACCCTAAACCCTAAACGGCTAAACCCTATAGATCCCTTTAAGGAACAGAACCCTATAGATCCTTTTAAGGAAAGGCCCCTGCCCCTCCAAGTAAGGTCCTAAAGCAAACCTAAACCCCAAGAGGCCTCAATAGAGTCGTCGGCATCAAGGAAGGCCTGGAAATCGCCTCAGAGCCGTCGTACGCCCTACGCATCGGGGCTTCTTCAAACTGGGGCGTTGGGCGTTGGGGATTGCGATGTCGGATGAAAGGGCAGCAGAAAGTCCTGGCAGTCTCCTAGACCCCCAAAAGTAGGTAAAATAATGGCCCAAAACCTGTAAAAAGGCTATTCTTCCACATACTTTTGGGGTCCAGGTATCAACCCTGATATTGAACCGTTCCGATGTATTTCGAGCCTTTCGGACGACTACGGAGCCGTTTTTTTGCGCTTGCGACGCAGGGAAAGAAACCCCACGCCCTAACGAACACCTTAACGCCGAAACCCGTACACAACCCCCTGAAATGTAAAAAGTCTCGCTGAACCCTCATGATTGAAGAGCCCTACAGTATAATATCCTTCAAAGCCCATCAAGGATCCCCCAGAAAAACCCTGTAGGATTCTTCTCATAGAAGCCTCACATAGGCCCTCTAGATGGCCCCTAGAAAAAACACTTATAGAACCCTTACAAAACCTTTGCAGCAGACGCCAGAAAGTTGGAACATCATTATCCTCATACCCGTCAAGCAGCGTGTAGGGAACCCCAGCGGTTCACTATAACATATTTGCTACTTAAAGGATCATGGGACTTAGTAACTAGGGTTATACATAAGGTAACTATACTTATAATTCCTCATAGCCCCAGTTAGGGGACTTATAACCTTACTAAGGCCCCTGAGCCTCCTAGCAGCCACATGTTTTCAAAGGTACACTAATTTCTTGTTTTAGTCAGTGACCCCAAAAAGAAAGAGGGCAAAAGGGCATAGTACTACTCAGGAACCGAGTAAGGCTTTCATAGAACCCTTACTTGGAGGGGCAGGGGACTTAGTAAGTAGGTTATAAGTAGAGTTATAAGTACCCTAAATGGAGTCTCCCCCATTGTAACACTACTTATAAACGACTTACTAAGTCCCCTGGCCCTCCAAGTAGACCCTAAACCCTAAACCCTATAGATCCCTTTAAGGAACCCTATAGATCCTTTGAGGAGCCCTTTAAGAACCCTTACTTGGTCCCCTAGAAGCCCGAAGTCGAACTCTACTCGATTGGTCGGGGGACTTGGTAAGTGGTTATTTGACAGACTTGTAAGTGTCATAACCCCAGCTCGGGTCCTTTGTACTTGGAGGATCAGGGGACTTAGTAAGTAAGGTTATAAGTACCCTAATTGGGGTTATAAGTAATTATAGGTATAGTTACCTTATTTATAGCCCTAGTTACTAAGTCCCATGATCCTTTAAGTAGGGTACTTGTAACTCGACAAAGGCTGAATCCTGAAACAAAAACTCGATGCTTCCAAGGAGCGGTCCGCCAACCTGCTCATGGGCAAGACAGGTCCTCCCTTCAGATTCTCGTGTCACCTGCAGCGTTGGGGTTTAGGGGTTTAGGGCTTAGGATTTTGGGCTTTTGGTTTTAAGGCCTGGGGATTAATTAGGGTTTAGGTCACCTCCCAAGCCCCGACTTGGGGGATTACTGGACCCAAAGGCTCCATGTACCATTATAGTAGATACTTAAGCCTTAAAGGGGTCCCTATACAGGTACTTTAAGGACTAAGTATATACTATAAGGGTACATGGAGCCTTAGGGAAACAAGGATTCAGCAATACAGGATTCAGGGCTTAGGGTTTTAACGATTTGCTACTCTACAGTAGGGGCCCTTATATAGAGACTCTTTACGGACAGCATAAAGGCTCCTTTGCGGGTTCATTGCAGGGTTCCTTCAATACTCCATGAAGAGCTGCTTCAAGGGCTCCTTTTGATTTAAGGGTTCCTGTGAAGGAACCCTTGACGGACTCGTATATGGTCAGTTCTTTTTCAGAAACTCCCTCTTGGAACTGAACGAAGGAATAAGCCCTGAACCACTCGCGAGAAAAGCACGCAGAAAGCCGACATACCTATACAGCCCATCAAACTCGTTAAACAACAGCTTTACCTGCATAGCACTACAACTTGAAAAACATCTAGGGAGCAGCATGCCCAGACAACAAAGAACCACAGCACTCGTTCAAGCCTGATTGTGCCATCCGGACTTTGCGGTGCAGGCACGGTTGGCACAGTGAAGCTTGAGGTGCAACGCAGCAGAGTCGGCGACGGGCGTGAGCTTGGAGTTTAGTGTTACACATAAAGTAAGTACACTTTACAACACTTAATCATACTTACAACCCCAGCTAAGGTACTTATAACC
The DNA here is from genome assembly GCA_003297005.1 of Symbiodinium sp. clade A Y106. NCBI lineage: Eukaryota > Dinophyceae > Suessiales > Symbiodiniaceae > Symbiodinium > Symbiodinium sp. clade A. Next base: position 12,985 of record BGNK01007496.1, read on the forward strand.
TTACTTGCTAAGTACCCTCATCGGGCCCCAGAGGGGTTCTACCATGCGGAGATGAGGGGATGGAGAGAGATAAGGTCTTTCGGGAATTAGGGCTTTAGGTGAAATTTTCGGGGGAGCGTCTGGGAGCAGCTGGCTGATCGATGCACTCGCCACACAAGCTCTCGTACTACTGCTGATGCACCTTCTGGTAGCACATGAAATGATGAGATCCACCGAATGCCGGTGATCGTGGAAAACTCTGAACACGCCGCAGAAATTCCTTTGGCATCCCATGAGTATAGGCACAAAGCAGCACAAAGCCCCCTAAAACCCAAAACCCCAACACCGGCCCTACATAAGAAAACCTTGCAAAGCCCTGGAAAACCCCCAAACCCTGAAACCTTGCGAAAACCCTAAACGCCACAACCCTGAACCTAAATTACACAGCCCTATTATAACACCCTGGCCCTAAACCATAAAACCCTAAAGGCCCTAAATATCCTAAAAGCCCTCCAACACCCTAAACCCTAAAACCCCAAAGGCCCTCAAGACCTTAAAAGAACCTAAACCGCCCTAAGAGCCCTAAAACCCTAAACCGCCCTACTTGGAGGGCCAGGGGACTTAGTAAGTCGTTTATAAGTAGGGTTATAATTGCGGTAACTCCATTTAGGGTACTTATAGCTCTACTTATATCCTACTTACTAAGTCCGGTGCCCCTCCAAGTACAGAGCATCACCTTTTCTGCACTCTTCTTTTCGGACCTTGGGGTGCTCCTTCTTCGTGGGGACTCGGCCTCACTCAGCTCAAAAATAGGGCTTCCTGTAGCTCAGGGGGTTAGGGTTTAGGGCCTATACTTGGAGGGGCACGGGACTTAGTAAGCAGGCTTCAAGTAGAGCTATAAGTACCCTAAATGGAGTTACCCCAATTATGACCCTACTGCCCCTCCAAGTACACCCTAAACCCTAAAGCCTATAGATCCCTTTAAGGAACCCTATAGATCCCTTTAAGGAGCCCTTTAGGAAGCCTTACTTACTAAGTCCCCTGCCCCTCCAAGTAGGGTCTATCAGGGCTACGGTTCGCTGAAGGGCTTGGGGCTCAGAGGTGAGTTTAAGCTTTAGGCTTTTAGGGCTTCGGCTTAAGGGGTTAGGGCTCAAGAGGTTAGGGTTTAGGGTCTATGAGGCCTAGGGTGTCGCTTAAAACGGTTGGAGCTTAAGGGGTTTGGGCTTAGGGTCCAAGGCTGAGGGGTTAGGGCTTAGCGCGAAAACGAAGTAGGGAGGGTTTAGGGTTTAGGGTCTAGAGTGACTGGAAAGCCCACGAAAAGACCGTGGTCTGTAGTTTTAGGGCTTAGGGTCGGCCCCTTTTTCCTCCGCCGCTGTTGTCCGCTCTGACTTGTGAATCCCCAGGGCCTAGGGCTCCGGTTAGCTAAATAGTAGGGTTTAGGATTTAGGGTTTAGGGTTTAGGGGTTTGGGGTAATACTAACCATATATTACCCAGAGGGTCCATATACACTACCATTATGGTATTAGGTCCCCAAAACCATAGTAGGGATGATCTTTCGGGACCTAATTCCATACTGGTAGTGTATATGGACCCTCTGGGTTATGTATCCAAGAACCTACTATTTAGGTAATTGGAGCCCTACAGAATTCCTCGGGGTAGCGCTGAACGCGAGTTGTGCAGTGGCCGGCAGAGGTGGCTCTTCACTCGTTCCATCAGATCTCTTGCAGCGGAGCCAGCTACATCCTGGACAGAGCGGGCTAGCTTAGGGTTTTGGGCTTAGGGTTTAGGGTTGAAGGGTTTAGGGGCCTCGCATGAACTCGAAACTGCCCCACACAGATCCAAGCCTCTTCGAAATTGTCCCATAGCTCTCCTCGGCTTGGCTCAGGGTTGAGGGAATTTAAGGCTTAGGGTTTATTGTGAAGGGGTCGGCTAAAGACCTCTGAAGTCCAAGCAATCTTGGAGCTGTCGCAGTCAAGAACGATGTGCAGGGCACACACGGTTTCGGGTTTAGGGTTTAGGGTTTAGGGTTTAAGAATAGGGATCCTTTACAGTAAAGGTCCTACAGGTTTCTAGTGTTTTCTTCTGGGGGGGCCTTGATAATTCGTGCGACAGATGGAGACAGGCGCCGAGACTTAAGGCGAAACAGAGTGTCATAGATGCCCTAAAGCCTAAACCCCTAATCCCTCAACCTTAAACTTAGGGCGAAACAGAGTGGCGTTAGATGCAGCCGGAGTACAGGTCACGTAGCAGGGCCGAGGGATTCGCTACTTCCGTGTCTTGCAGTGCCATGTAGACCCTACTCTAGGGGCCGTAATAAATAGAATATAGGGCTTTGGGGCCATGCTTATAATAAGAACCCCCAGAATAGTATTAGTACTTATTTAGGCCCCTATATTAAACTTCCTAAACTTGAAACCCGGCCGAGGCGCTGTGTCTGCTGCTTTGCCCTCCAGCAATCCGAAGCGCTCATCAAAGCAGGTTCCAATCTGGTCAGAATATAGTAGAAGCCAGAAAGTTGGAACATCATTATCCTCATGCCCTTAAGGTAAAGTATAAGGGACCCTAGCACTAATCCTCCTAAAGCCATGTTCCAACTTTCTGGCTTCTGCTGTACTTGGAGGAAGAAACTGTTCAGCAAGTTTATACGTTCCTTAATTGGGTTGATAGGCTTTTCTATGGATAACTACCCTTCTTTAACCCCAGTACTAAGTCCCATGATGTTTTAAGTACCACCTAAAACCCATATAGATCCCTTACAGGAACCCTTTGAGGAACCCTTAATTAAGGTACCTAAGTCCTATGATCTGTTCAGTAGAGTCAAGTCAGGGGCAGCTCCGTCCAAAAACCGCATGCAGCTTCAGCCTTGGTGTGGGGGCTCCAGGTTCGAAGGTAGGGTTTACCAGGACCCCACAATGGCCCTTTAATGGAGACCTTAAAGCCTTATGGTCCTTCATCGTAGCTATTTGGGGGTACAATAGAGGGTAGTTGGGGGGTCTAGGTAGAAGTTAGGGTTTACGGTTCAGGGCTTCTAGTTTTTATCTAGGAGTTGAGAATGTGAGCTTATGAGAAAAACGTACAGACTTCTGTTTTCATAATTGTTCCTCTAAGGAACAGATCCAAAAAAGCATTCAAGCATGGTACTCCAGAAACGCAGTATGGCACTTGGGCCCCAAGCCCTGAAGCCTTAGACCCTGTGAAACCCACTGTCGGGCCATTATGGTAGTATAGTAATAGTTATCAGAAGGAGCAGCTTGCTGGTGCTGATATTCGGCTCACAATGCCTAAACTCTAAAACCGAAAACCAAAAACCTAAAACTCCCGAAGCCATAACCCCGCCTAGGCCGAGGCCCTAGGCCTACTTTTGTAGAACTCTTATGAAAACAAGGTTATAGGACCCGGAGCATTGTAGAGGGTGTCTGGTAGCCTGAATGGAAAGGGGTCTGAATGCTTAAAAGTCGTGTCCCCGGAGAGTCCTTATACGAGCCTAGTCCTACTGACTAAACCATGCTAAAACAAAACTTCCTAAACCTCTCAGAGACCAAGACAGAGGACACTACTCTCATGACTGAGGCCCCGATATTTTGGAAGCCTCATTGAAGCTCCTACAAAACCTTACTACACCAAACCCTCAACCCTAAACACTACAAAGCCTTACTGCGGCAACAGGGTGCCTGCTCAAGTGGAACCCCCCTTGTCTCGGGGAGCCACAGCCCCAACAGCAGCGCAACGATGCAGAAGCCACCAAAGAGGAGGAAGGTCCCAAACCCGATAGAGGACCTTCAGGTTTGTTTAGGGTTTAGGGTTCAGGGTTTAGGTGTTTTGAGGGCTCAGTTGTCTCACTGCTGCAACGTTTTTTGTGTTTGTTGCGGCCCCTTCTCCATCTGCAAAGTTTGTGTGCAAAACTCCTAGATAGGACGAAGCAAGAGCCAGAAAGCCCGGACATCGGGTCTAGGATTCAGTGGTCTAGGATTTGGTGTCTCCCTTCTTCGGGTCCTTATATAGAGGATCCTGCCTTGCAATGGGGTGTCTGTAATCTCTGGGGCCTACAGCGGCCCTAAGAGTGTTCATACGGGTTTGGGGTAGGTTTTGCTACAACCATATGGGTAGTTCTCTGAATAAGGGTCCTTTTTTAGGGTCCTTTTTACAAAGGTGCGGTACTATTTTGGAGCATCGAAACAGAGACCTTCATTTAGAGAACTATTCACAGGCCGAGGCACAGCAAGATTGGAGAAAACTGGGCAATGAGGAAGTTCCCCACCTGGGCCATGGGCCAGCCGAAATGGGATAATATAGGGGCCTCAAGAATTAGAATCGCATGGTGATTAAAACTGCCAAATTGCGTGAAAGCGTCTTGTAGACGTTTTCAAGGCTCATTTACAATATTGACCGTCAGGAACTTGAAACTGCTCACATGCATACGAGAAGATTAAAATAAATGCGATAAAAC
>BGNK01007497.1:4038-17406 GCA_003297005.1 Symbiodinium sp. clade A Y106
TCGGCCCGGCCTGGTCTTAGAGTAATTTGTTGAATCCCAATCATGCCCAACCCCACTCAGCCCTAACCCTACTCGGCCATACTCGGCCCCACTCGGCCCGAACCGGCCCCACGCGGCCCCACTTGGCCTACTCCTGTAGCTAGGGGCCTAGTCTTCGAGTCAGTTGAAAGAATCCTAAGCATTCTTAACCCTTTTTCTACCCAACTCAGCCCTAGCCGGCCCTACTCGGCTGGGCCCCACTCGGCCCGAACCGGCCCCACTTGGCCAATCCTTGTAGCCAGGGCCTCGTCATTTAATTGAATCCCAATGCACTCCCCAACCCCACTCAGCCCTAACCGGCCCTACTCGGCCCTACTCGGCCCCACTCGGCCCGAATCGGCCCCACGCGGCCTATCCTTGTAGCCAGGGCCTAGTCTTAGAGTCATTTAATTGAATCGCAATGCCCAACCCCTCCCCAACCCCACTCAGCCCTACCCTTAGAGTAATTAATTGAAGCCCAATGCATGCCCAACCCCACTCAGCCCTAACCGGCCCTACTCGGCCCTACTCGGCCCCACTNATGCCCAACCCCTCCCCAACCCCACTCAGCCCTACCCTTAGAGTAATTAATTGAAGCCCAATGCATGCCCAACCCCACTCAGCCCTAACCGGCCCTACTCGGCCCTACTCGGCCCCACTCGGCCCGAACCGACCCCACGCGGCCCCACTTGGCCTATCCTTGTAGCCAGGGCCTAGTCTTAGAGTAATTGAATTGAATCCCAATGCATGCCCAACCCCTCCCCAACCCCACTCAGCCCTAACCCGCCCTACTCGGCCCTACTCGGCNTGCTTGGGGTCATTTAAGGGTTCAACTTCTTCCTGTGCAGAGCGACACTGCGGGTCTCTCTGCCTCCGTCTTCCTTCCGGTTTTGGGGTCGGCGGCATTGGCGGCAGCCATTAAATATATGATTTCAAAGACAAGCCGTTCCGTCGTTAAGACGTCAAAATGAGGGTCTCCGGGTGTCTCTCTTCGCACTCGACGACCTCGACGAGCGGAAGCTGCCACCCAAGTTCATAAGCTGAAGCAGAAGGGAAGGGTCACAAAGAGCGCATCCGGGCGTATGAGCTTGCGCAGCACCCCTTCTTCTGAACTTGAAGATCATTGTCTGATCTGTTGCAGCTTTGCAGCCCGACACTCGTGCTTTGCGTGCTTCCAGCCCAGAACCACTCTCACCAAGAAGTGCGAGCCAGTCCCAATACCGGCCCCCCTCTGAGGCTTCTGAGGCCAAGTCTCATCCCTCCGATGCCACGGAAAGTCCAGCGACGCGGGCCGACGCGAGCCTGCAGGCGCGCCCGGGCCAGGCGGACGATCAGGGCCGCCTGCGCCTCGGTGGCTCCAATCTCCTGGCTGCGGGAGTCTCCACCACGTGCTCTCGATGAGGCTCCTTGGAAGTCCTTGCAGATGGGGATGCAGTCTTGTGCTGCAGAGGCCGCCTCCTGCCAAGGGGAAAGTCTGCCTGAGGTGATGGCTTTGGGGCTTTGTTGAATTCCGTGCTCCTGCAACATCCCAAGTCTGAGAAGAACCTGTGACAGGGCCACGGGCCACAGGGAGCTGTGAACTGTCCAAAGAGTCGCAGAGTGGCGCACGACCCGCTGCCTCCACGAGCAGACGCACGACCTCCACCTCCGCCAACTTTTGGCCCTTCTGGCCTGCGGTAGGCCAAGGCCAAGCAGTTGCAGCACTCTCAGCTAAGGGGAGCTCCCAAAGCAAGTCCCAGGTGCGCAGTCGGCTCAAGGACTCGGTGCAAAGGCGCCGGGCGCGACGGGGGTCCACGGGAAGGAGGCCTCACAAGCAAGCAACAGAGTCAGAGCCAGCAGAGATCAGCAGAGTGAAGAGAGAGAGAGAGAGAGACAGTCAGCGGTCAGAGGTCAGCAGGGCGGGCCTTCCACAAGGGCCCGCAGAGCTTGCGGCTCCTCGCTTCCGGACACGGCCCGACATCTGCACGCTTCCACGCGTTTTTTGTTCATCGAAGCTTCGCCTGAGGCGACTCCAGGTCACAGTAGATCTCCCAGGCTTCTTCCGCGTCCGAAATGGCTCGATCACGATCCCCAAGCTTGCTGTTCCACACCTTACGACGCCGCTGCCTCCGTGTCTCCCGAAACTTCATCCGATCACACTGACTTTTCTCTGCCCGAGGCTCCGAGAGCTTTCGCAAGGTGCAGGCCTCCAAGCGCTTGTCCTCTGCGTCGGATCTGCACAGCTGTGAGACTTAGACAGAAGCTTTCGGTGCAGATGCGGCGCATCCCATCCCGTCCTTCAGCTCTAAGCTCAAGTCCAGCAGCTCGTCGGCCACTTCCAGGGCATCTTCCGGGGATGCCATCATCCCCTTGCCGTCCACCATCAGCAGCAGCGACATCGCCTCGGATGCGCAAGAGGCGAAGCGGCGATGCGCAGTTCCATCGGCTCTCCGCCCAAGGCCTGAAGGCGACGATTGCCGAGTTCCAGGGCCTTCTGCTTCGCCTGCAACGGCTGGACCAAAAACGAGTGCGGGGCGAAGGGGCGCAGGTTGGGTCGCCGGGCCTCGCCGGCGTGCCTGAGCCCCATCTCCAAGCCTGCGAGGTCACCATCGCCCCTGGCGAGGACTCGGCCGTCAGATGTCAAAGAGGCGACAGAAAGAAAGCGCAGACTCAGCATCGCCTCTCCATCTCCAGGGCGGCCAGGGCCAGCAGTGCTCGCGCCTGCAGAAGCAATGGCAATCGCGCACCGCACACACCGCGACGCGGAGAAAGATTCCCTGCCATGCGGGCCTCCATAGCGCCACTGAGCGCCCGCCTCGCCTCCTGCAGCCCGGCCTTAGCCTGCGCCTCGGAGCGGAGCATCGCTCTTTGGAGGGCCTCTTTCTGGAGTCTGAGCTCTCGCCTGGCTTCCGGCATCGCCCAGGGAGGCCTGCGCAACACCACAGCACGCAGACGGAAAAGCGTGCAGCAGCTCGGCCTCTGCCACTGACACCAGAAGTTTCGCGACAGCAGTGCGGTCTTCTGCCTTCTCCTTCTCCTTCCGCAATGACATGCAATGACAAGGCCAGACTCACAAACCTCTTGAGCGACTGAATTGCCCACGCTTCCTCCTGCGCGAAGGCCAAAGCCTCGACACGGCGTCCCTGATATTGGGTTCGGGATTCACACAGCGACGATTCTCGAAAGAAGCAGAAAGAAGCGATGCCGCCCACTCACCATCCTTTGCTATTTCCCGGGCCTGCCCGAGCAGGGACTTCACCACCAGGCGCACCGCGTCGGCAGCACCTTCGGTGCTGCCCGCATCGCGGAAGCTCTGGGCCGCCCTCCTGAAACTTGACAGAGATTTTAGCGGCCCCAACAATAACAAAGACTTTCTTGGGGGGGCCGTCTCGACACGAATTCTGCCGAGGGGCCGAGCTTCTGCCTCCGCTTCCCCGTAGCGCTCAGAGGCCAGCAATTCCTCGGCCTGCAGCGGGCATCCAGCGGGATCCTTCTCAGAGGCTGTTTACTCGCCACCCGTCTCAGACATCTTTCCCCTAAACCCTAGACTTTCCGAGGGTCAACTGCCCGTCCGCTGCACCTGGAGGAAGAGCTGCGCTCCGGCTCCTCCCTGGCAGATGTCGGAGATGGAAGAACTGCACTGACACACCTGTCTCTGGATCAACCGTAAGTAAACACTCTAAATATCTGGATATCTTAACCCACCAGAACCTACTTTTTTTGTCGGGTCCCTACAAATTCCATATTAGGGTTTATAATAAGAACCGACAAAAAAGTAGGGTTTGGTAGGTTCAGGTACACAGAAATAGACAGAGAGAGAGAGAGAGGGAGACAGAGCGAGAGAGAGGGGGAGAGAGAGAGAGAGAGAGAGCGAGAGAGAGAGAGACAAAAGCTAGAGAGACCGAGGCAGATGTTCTAAACATTGTCTACAGTATAGAGTCTATGTCCCCAGTCTGTCTCTAAATGGGCCTGTGTAGATCCCAAGCCTCAGCACCCCTGTTCCGGCATTTTGCGGCCTTGGCTTTGTAGAGCTCGCTCAAGTCATCGCCCGAAGCCTTTGCCATGGGGACAAGCCCTTGCCAAACATGCCACGCACGACACTGCATGGCAGCAGTATTTCATAGTAATAGAGGGTGTGCCATCTAACTGCAATCTAAATCTATGTCATATGTCATATGGAAAAATAAAAAAATCATCGTAATGAGCGTTCCCTACCAGATTCTCCACGCCTGCCACATCCCCCAGCGCCCGGAGGCCCGGGACTGGGGAGTGGAGCCCTTCAGCCATGACTGAGCCAAAGCTGCAGAGAAAAGCCATGGAGGAGGCAGTCTCAAATTGCTCTTTGAAGGAGAACGCAATGCAAGAACTGGCCTCCAAGGAGTAGTACCTCTTCGGTGTCGCACACTCAAGAGGCTGCAGCGCAGGATGCCCTCTCAGCAAGTGCTGCGAAGTTGCGCGGAGTCTCGAACATGCTCGTCTTCATCCTCCATCCTGCACCGATGGCCGCAAGCAGCCACAATCAAGACCTGTGAGCACTTGAGGCTGCCCCAAGGAAGGCCTGTCTTCGACTTTCCTTGCAATGTCCTGCTGTCGTACAGCACAAGGCCGGACCGAAGCACGGAGAGCCTCAGCCTCCGTCCTTCATGTCTTGTGTAGCAATCTTCTCCAAGAGCTGCACGCAGGCCTCCGCAACCAGGGTGTCGGAAGTCCGAAGGCTTCCCTCTTCCAACACCCTAAACTGGTTTCGACTGGCACTCCTTTTCTCCGCCTTCCTCCCTGCTAGAGGTCTCGCACCAAGGGCACGCAGACAGCTTGCGGCGCGACGGCTGCACCGGCGTGGCAACAGCAGCTTGGGCCGGGCCAGCGTCGTCGGCGTCCAGAGTCTGCAGCATCGTCGGCATGACCCTGCGTCGGCTCCCAGCAGGGCTTCTCGAGTTCGGCCCCGTCCCCTCCTTCAGTCGCCACCCACAAGTTCTCGGCTGCTCGGCCTCTCGCTGTGGCTGCTGAACGCGTCCAGTGCCCAGAGTGTCCAGGGTGGCGCAGGTCCGGTTGGGCTCCAGCTCTTGCAAGCTCGGCACTCGGCATAGCTCTCTTAGCTGATTGGCAAATGGTCAATGCAGCGCATCGCATCGTAGATATCGTTGGTCCAAGTCGTCCAGGGAGACCTCCTTATAAGAAGAGCATAGAACCTGGGGAGCAGTTTCTTGTGGTCCGGCAGAGTAACCGAGATGTAGACCATAATGCTTACACTCACTATATAGCTGCCCTCATCGTAACTTCAACTACAGCTTTGCTCGTATGGCTCAAGCTGCCACTCCACAACCTTCGCAAGGTGCTTCTCACTGCGCTCCTCGAGCCGAGGCTTAGGGTTTCCCTGAAATGCGAAACGGAGGACATAGGACATGAGAGTCCTAGCGTGGGCGCCCTGGGAAGTCTGAGAGATCACATGGCCCTTAAGCCCAATAAAACATAAACATCTCCGAGCTTCCCTCTCCGCCGGGCATGCAGGCAGCTTTGGGAAGAAGTCCTCCTGGCAGGTCGTTCTGTGAAAGAAGCTCCTGGTTCTTCTTCACCATCCTACGAAAAACGGAGCTTTCGCAACTTCCTTCCTGGACAATCTGTCGGATGAGTTCCTTGGCGTCCTCTTCGGTCTTCGCCCGCCTCCCCGCAAAACGCATGTCAGAACTCGGTACTGCTCTCCGACTAAGAGGAAGCTTCGAAGCTCCTGGCCTCACCTTGCTGATAAGATTGGTCACGAAAGTGGTGCCACGGCCTTTACACACTCCAGATACCAAAGACTTCAAGGCTGCGGTACGAGTCGCTACTCTTGCATTTTCTTGCGCCTTTGCCACAGATGAGGTGCTGAATCACAAGCGGCAGCATCGTGGAAAGGTCGACGTCCAAGGCTGGCTTGTGCAGGTCCTCGTACTGTCCGCTCCGCACTGCCCTCCCCCCGCGACCGAGCTCCCTTTAGGTCCTCGGGCTCATCTTGTGTCTGTGACCCTTGGATGTACTCGGAGGGGAACCTTCGGAAAGCTCCCTCCCCACCCCACAAAGATATGACGAAGAGGAAGGGGTCCCGGCTGGATGGAGCCCTTGCTGTCGCCGTCGATGTCGATGAGCCGGGCCTTGCGGCAGTCCCTGGAGACGAGGACATTGTTCATGTGGTTGAAATCGAAGGCCTCTGAGCAGAACATTCTGGAGCCCTTGCAACAGCAACAATCCGCTCGAGCTTGTCGCCGCACCCGCGCCTGCACCCCCATCAACGTCAGATCCCTGAAGCCATTCAGGAGACTAACCTCGAGCAGGTTGGAGCGCCGACACGAGAGCCCTTTAGGCATTGAAAATTGAAATACCCCGTCAGGTCACCAGCAACACCTTCACCTTGATGAGAGAGAACTTGGACTGCATTTCCTTGATGCGCCAATGCTCCTTCGGGTACCAGAACGCGCACGTCGAAATGCCCCTTTCTGGACACACCCACCTCTGGCGAGAGGTCGCCCGAGGCCAGTACCTGACCAGCATCGGGGAACCTGCAGCCCCGAGCCTCGACTTGACGCGAGCCTTGGTGTAGTCCTCCATAAACATCTTCAGCGTGTAGGCTGAAAAGTCCTCCTGGTACTGCGACAGCAGGGTTACCTGTCAAGCTCTGAGCTCCCTGGCGAAGGGAAGCACTTGTCAGAATTCGCATCCCCACCTCGAACTTGTATTCGTCGTGGTTGTTGTTGTTGGAGGCAAGGGCGATTCCTGAATCGCCCAAGATCTCACCCCCACCCGGCCCCCGGCCCCAGGTCCCCTTCATGCTGGGCACCCGGCCCAGGCCGTAAAAGTAGAGGAGCCGGCCCTGCTTGTTCAGCGCCCCGGCCATGCGCAACCTCCCGCCATACGGTGCAGGCGAAGATCTCACCGAATCCGGCCAGCCAAGAACCTCTTCGCCACACCGGCTTCCGACTTGTGCTCCATGGAGGCCAGCATCTTCCAGAGGCCTGGGGGGATGCATGCCGCCCTCGACCGATGCAGATCTCAGATCTCAAGCTGCTGCTCGCTTTCTTGTGGCCCCGGGCTGAAGGGTCGCTTCACAGCGGCGTCCCAACGCCGTTCGAAGGAGTGGTCCGAGCTCAGGCGCCCTGACGGCATACTTCGCATCGCCTTTTACTAGTATCTGGTAAGCTTTCTCTCGAAAAAGTGTCGCGGAAGGTTCTTCAGAGGACTGCATCGGGATGGCGGGGGGCGGATGATGTCGGATGCAAATGGCAACCTTCCCTGGGGTGTTTGGAGGGCCCCTCCCCCCACACAGACACACACACTCGTGCAATCCTCCCTCTGGACAAACTCGGATCACATGATATTCAGTCTTTCCAACACAGAGGAGTATGACTTTTAGAGGATTATGGCTTGGCCTCTTGCCATCTTCAGAAACAAAAGCTGCAGGTACGTGGTTCTGGCGTCCCAGAACCATATCAGCACACACTGAAGAGCCTCTTTGTTAGATGCCCACTCTTCAGGTGTGGGGCATCCCCTTGCGAAAGATGCCGACTGGCTTCTGTTCCGGAACCAAAACCGAGCTTACTGTTCAAATTCGCACGGAACACTGGTGCAAGAAGTCTGAGACCATTGAATTGAAAGTTCGGCTGTAGGCTCAATGTTTTTTAGCAGTGTGAAATAAGGTTGGTGAATCTCTCGGAGCTTGAGAAAGAAAGCTCTACGAGGTAGATACAATCTTGAGTTGGTAAGCGACTCACTGATTGCCTGCTTCAGATCATCTATGATGCCATCTGCAGGAACTTCAAATCGAACTGAGGTGATTCCATCATCACGTCCTTCAATTGGAAGATTGTGGACCAAAATGAATCTGGTCTTCTCAGGCTGCGGGATCACTTTGTTTGGTCGAGGATCCACAGGCAATTGGTCTCCCGTTGGAGGTAGAGAAGCATCATCAGCTTTGCGCCGCATGGCGGCGACCGCTTTACGAGGAAAGAGCGGACAAGCTTGAGAGCCAATTGACAACTTTACAGAGGAAAGGTCAGCTGAGGAACGGCAGAAGCACAGACATAAGTATCTTTTTGTACAGTGCTGCATGCAATCTTATGCATGCTTATGTGCTTCTCAAAACTCGGTCAACAATCTGGTGAAACTTCTTCTTATTGCTCCGACTAGAACGAGGGAGTACTTTGATAACGTCCAGCATCAACTCAGCACGGCTGGTTCGTTTGTGATCAAGGCACAGATTGCAAAATGGCTTAAGGCAGCAGTAACGCTTGTTCCACTTCGTGGACAAAGCCTTGAGAGCTTGCTGTCTTTTGAAAAATGTGGCATCCATGGTACTGTAAACCATTACCCCATCTTTGGCAACAAACTGAGGCTGTTGAGTAAGGACTCTGGTTTTGTCCTGAAATCGGAAAGCTGAAAGAACAGCAGTCTTGGACTCTCTGACTTTGGATTTGCGAGCAGGCTCATAAGAGCGGGTCGTAGAACTTGAAGAAGAAGACGAGCTACCAGAAGAACAAGACGAGTTACTGGTAGTAGAGCTCGATGTTCGCGTGCGTTTTAAACGCTTGCGATGTTTGGCCATGGCGTAGACTGTGCTATTGGATCAACAGCCACTGACCGAGCAAAGTTAAACAAACACATGCATCCAACTGTCAATGCACGCATTAGGAGCGTTGAAATAGTCCAGGCAACAATCGTTTTTTGCTGCGAAATCATCTCCAGGAATCAATTAAAAGCTGAAGGCAATGCCATCAAATTGTCGGCATCTGGGCCGGCTGACGCCACCTCAGTTGGCGAGCCTTCCTGCTCCACTGGGAGTACCGACCACTTCCCCCAGGATTCATCTACATGGCCGTCTGTCAGCTCTAGTCTTCGGCTGACTGTCAGGCCGAGGATAATTGGCCTTGTTTCGATCAGACAAGACAAAAACAAAGTCAATACGGGCAGCCGCGAACCTAATGGCCCACCGCTTGTCAGAAGAGCAACTATGGACCAGAGCGTGAAACCTTGCTAAGTTGTTTTCATAGCTGGTTGACGCGCTTTTGCCCTTTACATGTCCTGAGGGCAAAAGGCCACTTGCATGCAAGCTGGACCACGCCAGTGTTCCAATCAGGATTGGACATGCTTCTCCCATAAAAGGAGAAAGTATCTTCATGGGAGTCCAAATCGGCTACTTCATGATCCGTAGGAAGGATCTTTCCCGTAGCCAAAATTCCTGTGGCTCCTTCTCTGGTAGTGGCGTGGGTCCACAGGTGCCAGTTTTGTGCGGCTACGGGTGGACCGGGAAAGCCAACACATTTAAAGCGGTAGCCCGCCACATTTTCTTCCACATCGTGAAAGAGAGAGGCTCCTTCTTCGAAGTGCCTTTCATAGTTAAGGCGGGATTGCAAAATGCAATTCACAAAGCCAAAGAATTCTTCTTGACCAATGGTGTTGTTCATCACAGGCTCAGGAAACAAGCTCAACAGAAATTTTGCGCAACGGAATCTCTCAGGATCCCTGAGAGAAGCAAAAGGGCGCTGATATTTCCGAACCAAAGCAGTTCTAGCTGCATTGGATCTGAGAGCTTGCCAAGGGGCCATAACCCATTGGTCTGGAAAAGGATTATCCAACAACTGCTGTCGGTAAAGGAGATACTGACTGAGAGTGGACAGTCCCTCTGGGATATGATCCACTGCAGTCCTTCCCTGCAGCTGAAGTTCCAGCTGAGATTCTATATCGGCTAGATTTGCCGACATAAGATCTCGAAGAAACTGTTCATCAACTGGCTGGGTCTCCACAGGAGCCAGCTCATTGCTGGAGGACCCTGGAACTTTTGCCAACTGAGCTTGGCTAACAGTTTGGCGAGAAGACCGCGGAGTAGGAGAGGGGGCAGTCTGTGTCGTTTGAAAACTGGCCCGGTCTCTGTAGACTTGCGCTGTGGTGGTGTCAGTGGCACAGCAGGTTTGCGCGTGTCAGGCCGTGAAGCTGGGTTGCCCGGCATTTGGGGGCGCCCCATATCTGGCCTTGTATCTGGTGGCCTGTTAAACTGCTGCGGTTGTGGATGTGGCGGAAAAGGCGCAGCAGGCCATTGCCAATATGTTGAAAACGAACCAGGAGGAGCTTCTAAATGAGCTTGCCTGGGAGGAGGCATGTAATCCCCTGGAGGCTGCATTGGCTGAAAAACATGAGGTGAAACAGGCTGCGGCGGCGGAAACTGCGGATTCGGGCCAGGGACCCAGTTGCCGGGTGGAAGGCTGGGTCCCACCTGTTCATGACGTCTTGCTGTAGGAGTTCGACTCCTACGTCTTCGACGAGGGGATCTAGAAGATCTTTCCCTCGCTCTGGTATTTGAGCGAGCACGGCGGCGTCGCTCCCTGGGTCCACGTTCTCCACTTTGAGGCGGAAGCCTAAAAGCTTGAGGCGCTGTGGATGGTCGTGGTCTTGGTGGTGGAGTGAGATGAGACGGGGCTGGCAGTGACAGCATGTCTCTCCCTTGGTGGCCTGAACCTCTGGTTCCGACCTTGCCATCACCACAGAAAAACTGAAACACATAGGACGACATGGCTTAGGCCGGCTACGTGACAAACTGCAGCTAGCACTGTGACAAGCCGAATGCTGAAACAAAATAGTTGGAACGAAGGGTGGATGAGAGCAAGCACCATCTATGCATGTCTCAAACAGCTATAAAGTTTTGCTTCCAATCATGGCAGCACGGACGCAGGAAATCCTTTGGCTATGTACAACTGACGAAGTTCCTGCAATTGACTTGATCTATGGCTTGGAGGCCAGGCATACTGTACAATTAAGGCCTGTCTAGATGAATAGCCTGAAACACGGCAAGACCAGCTAACCGCAGATAATGGAATTCGTATAGACCAGGCTTTGTCTGGTTGTGTGTAAGTCACCGTTCTGTTGGCTGCGTTGAGCCGAAAGCCCAAAAATTGATGGTTGGTGACTTCTTCCAACTGGATCGTCCCCCCGTAAAATGAGAGATGTTGAAAGTCTTTCAGACACTGATGCGAGAGAAAATTCTCATCGCACAATACCAACCTGTTGTCCACATATCTGCAGATAAAGAGCTCCGAAGCTTCGCTGTTGAAGAACTGAGCTGAGCTGAGAAACTGTGTCCATTCTCGTTGCCAGCAGGATTCTCTTTGACTCACTGGCAAGCTACAGCTACTGAGAACCGGGCTGATTTGGTTGCCGATACAGGTGCCGCGGTGTTGGCGAAACAGCAACCCCAGCGTGGTGAACACACCTGCCTTGAAAGACATCGATACTATAGCTGGGAGGTCAGACACGTGCAGAAATCTGATGTTCCTAGCTCCTTTGGCCAATGGTTTGCCAGGCCAAGCTGACTCACTGTTGGGCTGCTTTTTTAGGCAGACCGAAATGTGTGAGGGGTAGTTTCTGTCCGAGTACAGCTGTACAAGGATGGACAGAGAATCCAAAATTTGCTGTCTTGGAACCGAATTAAAGAATCCCACGAGATCGTCGTTTACTTCAGCTATAAATGAACAGCTGAATGAGATCGACGCAGAAACTCATGCATGCTTTTCCAAAGTTGTGGGGTAGTGGCCAACCCCATGGCCTCCGGCCATACGAGGCGAACCATCAAAAGAATCGCTTGAGCTGCTGCAATCAACAACTTCTTTATGCANAAAGTTGTGGGGTAGTGGCCAACCCCATGGCCTCCGGCCATACGAGGCGAACCATCAAAAGAATCGCTTGAGCTGCTGCAATCAACAACTTCTTTATGCAGCTGTTGGAGTACGATATTATCGTCCTTTCTTGCGCTTCAAAAAGACGAAACCAACAGGCAGCGTGCCGGGTGGGTTAATGCCCCACCGGTACCGTCTTTTCAGTATTCCAGGGATTTGCTCAAACACTTGGTGATTCCATTGTTCGCTGGAACCTTCCCCTGGTTCAAACACTTCTGGATCTTGCCACGTCTTCATGGCTGCCCGAAGATAAAACTGAGGACAGTAGACCATGAGATGATTAGACTCATGGTCCTCACAGTGAACAACGAAGTACTTGTGTAAAAGATCACGAGCTAGCGACACATCCTTCCATGTGAGCCGCTTTTCATTGCTCAGATGTTGGATGCGCTGTTGCCACTGGTGCTCGAGCACAGCATGAAATTCAAGCTCTAAGTCGAGAGGAAAACAATGTTTGCGCCGCCAAGACGCAAACATTTTGGTATTATGCTTGAATTACTCATGCTTGGCAGGAAAAAAGGCTGACGAGGCACTTCCAGCTCCGAGATTCTCGAAGGATCTGTGCCAAAGACCTAGCTGTTCAATGCCAGCAAGAACATGGCCTCGAGTGAAGCACTGCTCTGTCAGGACATGAGTAAAATCATGACAGGGACACGGCGCATCTATCGAATGATGTTGCAACCATAACGACTGATGTGGTTGTTCCCTTACTTTACACGAAGGGAGGTGAAATGGGGGATTAGAATATCTTGAAAAAGCAGAACTTGGTTTCTGGTCCATTGTGAAATGTTACGGCCAAAGTTGGGATGAGCAGTGAATTTCAGCTGCAATCCTTGAAATGTTGTCGGCCATGGCATGTTTCTGTACTGGCATACTGACTTGAGCACCTTCCTGGCTTTACTTTTGCCAGGTTCTTCCAAAGAATTGCTCAAGCGAATGAGGGAATAAATTTCATCCGGAACATATCGGTCGCTGCGCAGTCTCTTGGCCTCTTCAAATGGGGCTCGACTGAAGCATGTGAGATTGAACAATATCTCCCATGCCGACCGAGGTTTCAGTTGAAATGATTCTGGCTGGAGCTGGCGGTGTAGCTTCTTCCGAAGCTTTCTCCACAAGCTCAGCCCGAATCTTGATGCAACGGTTTGTCTGACCCGCTTGTTGGGCCGAAAGCCCAGGGCGCTACGACGCAAAAAAGACGTGATGTACGGATGGTTGAGCTTTGGCTGCCACATTCCGATCAAGCAATGCTCGGAAACCCATGCTTGTCGATAGGACGAACATGGGGTAACCAGAAACAAGGTGAAATCCTGAAGACAGTTGTTGGATACCCAATATCGGATAGCCAACTCTGCTTGAGCTTCGCCACCAGTAGAAAGTTTCTTAGCTACTGAGAGTCTGTTGGACTCCCGTCGAAGACAGATTGGCTGGTGGAGCCAATGTACATAAACGTGGAAGGCTGCCGGTAATGCTCAACACTCGAAAAGTGGCGCCAATCCACAGCAACTTTCATGTACACTGCGTTCTGGGCTCGAAATTTCTGAGAGTGTCGGCGTTGGGGGGCGCTAATCCGTCTGTTCCACTCGCTCCACTCGCTCCACTCGCTCCACTCGCTCCACTTGCTCCACTCGCTCCACTCGCTCCACTCGCTCCACTCGCTCCACTCGCTCCACTCGCTCCA
>BGNK01007498.1:3526-17405 GCA_003297005.1 Symbiodinium sp. clade A Y106
CCCGGATTTAAAATACTAAAATATTTAAATTATTGAATTTAAATATTTTAAATATTCTTAATATTTTAAATACAAATAGTTAAGTAACTGTAGGCATCAAAAACTCGGGCCTGCAGTGTGACGCTTTCTGTATATATATATATATATAGAGAGAGAGAGAGAGAGCTGTACAATGTAGTGCAGGGCTCGGCTGACACAGCGTAGACACTGCAAAGAAAAGGCAACCGTCTTGAAACGAGTCTCATGTTTCGATTTGATAACGCGCCTCAAGACTTGATGCAACACTATTTCCCCTAATGGTCCACGAGACCCAATCAGGTGCTTAAGTTTCAGATAGTACTAGTAGTTATGTAGGTTATTATTTGAGAGAGTATGTGCTTATTTTTCGATACTTGAACCCTTAAAGGAACCCTAAACCCCCTTAAAGGAACCCTTAATTGAACCCTAAACCCCCTCTAAAAGAACCCTTAGAAGGGCCCTGAAACCCCCTTAAAAGGGACCCTAAACCCCTTAAAAGGAGCCTTTCAGGTGCTTGGCTGGGCATCAAAATAGCCCAAAAGCCTTACATAGTATGGTCTTTGGGCCTAAAAGCCATAGTATATGAGTCCTTAGATCCCTAGGGAAATATGCAGGTGTGTGTGCTTTTTTCAAAAAAAACACCCGGGTTTAGGGTTGAGGATTTATAATAGGGGTTAAGGATGAAGGTCGGAGGCTCTTGCGCTTGAACCCCAAACCTCAAAAAAACCGAAACCCACGACGTAAAACCTACCTACACCATTAAAAGTAAGGAATTAGAATAATGGCCCAACACCTATAAAAGGCAATTATTCTGCATAGTTTTGGGGCCCAGGCAAGCCCTCAACCCGCAACCATAAACTTAGGCCCTAAACTTAACCCCGGACCCTGGACCCTAGATCCAAGACCCTTGTACACCCCTACCCTGAACCCGTATTCGCGTGCCTTGATGGTTGGAGCCAAAACCCAATACACAATTATTGGGTGCTTCTTTCGGACTCGCGTAGCTTTATCAAACCCTGAAAAGTCTTTCCAAAACCCTCGAGTAGAACCCCTGGAAAGCCGTGTTTATCCTGTCCTGTCAATACCAGCCATCTAGCGTGTTCTAATCCTCCCGGTCCCTCTACAAAAAGACCCAGAACCCCCTAAACCATAATCCCCAAACCCTAATCCAAAACCCCCTCAACCTCAAACCCCAAATCATAAATCCCAAACCACAAACCCTACTCTACAAGAGCAATGTAGGGGCCTTAATAATTAGAAGAGGGTTTCGGGGCCCATTATACTATAATTAAAGTAAGGACCCCCCTTAAACAAAAAAGCATTGGTAATTATTTAAGCCCCTGTAGTAAACCCTCATCATAACCCTTAAAGGATCCCTTTAAAGGGACCCCTATTCTAATTATTAATAGAGCCCCTATAGTACTGAAAGGCTCGCGGGACTTAGTAAGTAGGTTATAATTGGGGTTATAAGATCCCAATCATAACCTACTTATAACCTTACTTACTACGTCCCATGAGCCTTTAAGTACGCTTTCGGGTTTTAAAGGATCCCCTAAACCCTAAACCCTATATAAATATAGAGCCCCTCTGGGAAGGCTTCCGAGGCGCTGGAGTGACTGCATCTCTGCTTTTGCGAGCCGGGTTTGCAACGCCTTCCCAGCTGTGTTTTCCATGCTGAGTTGTTGGGGTTTATAGGATTTATAGGGCTTATAGGGTTTATAGGGTTTAGGGTTGTAGGGTTCAGGGTTTAAGTGTTTAAGGGTTTAAGGGAAGAGTTTTTTGTTTTTTAAAGGCCCTTTTCCAACTGCAGATACAGAAAGAATTCCTGACCAGGAGGAGCCTGATGATGTTGAGTTGTTGACGGTTCAGCTTAGTTGCTGAGTTCATAAGCCCCAAAAAGTGTACACTTTTAGTTTTATAGTGAGTAGTATTATCCCAAGAAGTGTAAAGTGTATCCACTCAGCTACTAAGTCAGGGTTTAGGGTTTAAGGGTTTAGGAGTTAATGCAGGGTGTTCAAAGAACGCTTCCCGAACCGTTGCAGAACCCTAGTAGAAGCAAGCCCAAACCCCGAAACCCTGAACCCTGAACCCACGCCTACACCCGCCCATTGACCCCTTAATCCCCGAACACCAAATCAAACGTTAACTCCTAACATCCCCTAACCCTGACCCTAAGGGTCCAAGTACTCCTTATTTATGGTTTTTGATACCTCAAAAGGCCCTAAAGTCCTATCCTGAGGAGTACTCGGACCCTAACCCTAAACCCTAAACCCTAAACCCTACAAGCCCTAAATCCTATAAACCCTAAACCCTATAAACCCTAAACCCTATAAACCCTATAAACCCTATAAACCCTAAACCCTGGCGTCCTGCTCCAGACGAGCCTTCCTAGGCAGCCCAGGCTTTGGGGTTAGGGGTTTCAGTTTCGGCTTAGAGTGTCTCGGATTTAGGGCGTAGGTTTAGGGGTTTAGGGTTAGGGTTTATAGGGTTTAGGCTTAGAGTGTCTAGGATTTAGGGCGTTGGTTTAGGGGTTTAGGGTTAGGGTTTATAGGGTTTAGGCTTAGAGTGTCTAGGATTTGGGGCGTCGGTTTAGGGGTTTAGGGTTAGGGTTTATACGGTTTAGGCTTAGAGTGTCTAGGATTTAGGGCGTCGGTCTAGGGGTTTAGGGTTAGGGTTTATAGGGTTTAGGCTTAGAGTGTCTAGGATTTAGGGCGTAGGTTTAGGGTTTAGGGTTTAGGCTTACAGTGTCTAGGATTTAGGGCGTAGGTTTAGGGGGTTTAGGGTTTAGGCTTAGGGTGTCTATACGTTAGGCGTTTAGGATTTAGGGTTTAGGCTTTGGGTGTCTGGGATTTAGGGCCGTGGGTTTAGGCCTTAGCAGTTTAGAGTGAGGCTTCGGGTTTAGTAGCAAATTTTAAAATTAAGGGTGTTGGGTGGGGGCTTGCAGGTTGCCAAAGTAGGGTGGGGTTCAGGGCTAGGGTTTAGCCTTTCTCTCCGCAGAGTAGGGTTTAATGCCACTGCAGCTGGGACCGGTGCCCACTACAACCGACTATCCGTCCGTACCCTTTGGTCTTCTCCAGTTGATCGGCATCCAGTGCGCTGTGGCTGTCGCTGCACGTGCCACATGTCTCTGCCGTACATGGCGAAATCAGCTCGGAGGTTCCGATCTTTATGTCGCGCTCGAGTGCAGGATCAACTTGCCGGCATCCGTGTGGCTCAGCAAACTGCCCTCAGATCAGCATGCGCCTGCGAAGCCAAAAGCTGGTGGTTTCCAGGCTGCCCATGAGTTCTCCTAACCGCGTTTCATGCCACAATGGTCTCTCACTGTGATGAGGTTGTGAAGAACCTGGCAACCGTGATGCAGATTCGCTGTTGCTGTGCTTGAGCACCTGGACATTCGCTTGATCGAGCCGACTGGAATCGCGTGAGTCTCTTCCAGGACGACGCCCCGCAGTGGCTTCCCGTGAGTTGCAATGTCATCCTGCGCCGTGGGTGCTCCCTGTCAGGAGCGCCTCCCTTCACGTGCTTCCACACCGAAAGTGGCCAGAAATACCCGGTCGACATGCGCATCTCCTGGTCTGTCGTCGCACTCAAACTCACGGACGCAGACGCCTTGCGAGTCTTCGTGCCTCCACTTGTCGTGGACCGATTCTTTCGAGCTTCCGACTGAGTCGTCAAAGGATCATGGGACTTGGCAACTCGGGTTGAAACTCGGATAAATTGACCAACCATACTTCTAAGTGCGTATAGCCGCAGTTCTGGTACTTATTGCCTTACTCACTCGTCCCTTAATCCTCCAAGTAAGGGATCCTTTCTACAATGGCGGCAGGATCCGTGGTACATAGTAAAGCGAATCCCAGAAAGTTGGAACGGGTTTAGGAGGATTCGTGCTAGGATCCCTTATACTTTACCTTAAGGTCATGAGGAGAATGATGTTCCAACTTTCTGGCTTCTACTATAAGACTTCGGGTTGCCGCAATAGGGATGACGGCTACAGTAAGGTATTTATATCTGGGAGATGGCGGTACTGGATTTAGGGTATGGTACTTCGGGTTTTTGGAGTTGAGGTCTAGGATGTATCCCTAAGGGTCCTTTAAAGGACCCAATAATTAGGTACTCGGGTTTAGGATAGTAGTTATGCAGGTTACTATTTTAGAGAGTATATGATAATTAGGTACTTGGACCCTTAGGGTATAGGGTTTGGGTCAAGGGATGGGGGGTTCAGGACTTCGGGTTTCCTCGCAGGGTAGGATTTCGGTGTGGGATGGTTTAGGGGTTTTGGGTTGAAAGGCGATAGGGTTTCTGATGACTGCCGTTGGTTTCTGCGTGTTCTAGGCTTTAAGTTTTTGTATTCGGAGGATAAGGAACTGGGGAATTCAGGCGCAGTTTACGATGCTGGGATGGGGGGCTTTAGGTAGTAGGGTTTCTGCGACTCGGAAGAAAGGATCCAGCCTGCTTAGGGAACTCGAGCTCTGAAACGACAAAAAAAGACACACCCACCAAACAAACCAAAACTGCCTGAGCCGCCAAACCCAAAGTCCATTAACCCTCATATGGGGGTTTCCGAAAAGTAGGGGTACCTTATTTGGGGGTCCTTATAATAAGGATCCTACTATTTAGGGTACTGTATTGGGGTCCCCTATTTTCGGAAACCCTCATATCCTAAACCCCTTAACAAGAGGCAGACCTGAAGCCGTATCTTCAATGCCAGGTGTCGAGTGTAAGCGGGCCATCGCCAGGTGCTTCGTGAGCTCCACCACCCTGGCCTCCAACGCCTCGAACCAACACCCAGAGGGTCCAAGTACTCCTCATTATAGGACTTTAGGGGCTTTTTATAGGTATCAAAAACCATAAATAAGGACTACTTGGACCCTTAGCGACATGGTTTCGGGTTCAGGGAGGCTTTAGGATGTTTAGATTCAGGGAGGCTTTAGGATGTTTAGGGTTTAGGGTTCAGGGAGGGCTTAGGATGTTTAGGGTTACGGTTTAGCGAGGGTTTAGGGTTTAGAGGCTTAGACTTTAGGGAGGTTTAGCGTGTTGACAGTTGAGGTTTAAGGCTTAGAGAAGGTCTAGGAAGCCTAGACCCTAAACCCCTAAACCCTAAACCCTTAAACCCTAAACCCTAAACCCCTAAACCCTAAAGGGTTTAGGGTACATTGATTCGGGTTTAGGGCTTGTGGGGCTCGGGGAGGCTTTAGGTTGCTAAGTTTTCACCAAATTCCAAAAGGGGCGCTCGCAGAGAACACCCCAAGGGTTCAAGAAGGACCCTTAGACCAGACAATTCCCTAAGGGTCCTTTAAAGGACCCAATAATCAGGTACTCGGGTTTAGGATAGTATAGTTATGTAGGCTACTATTTTGGAGAGTATATGATAATTATGTACTTGGGCCCTTAGGGATTGGGTTTCGGATAGCACTGCGTAGTTACGTAGGTTTGCGACCAACGGGGAAGACAATAGTCAAGTCGACGCTTAGGGAAAAGTAAAGCCTAAACCCTAGACCCGTCTAGAATAAGGATTCTGTTGGGTCCCTTCAGGGCTCTCTAAGTTTCACGGCTAGGGCTTGAGGGGTTGCGGGAGTTATGGTGTATAAGATATAGCCATAAACACCCTGAAGCCTAAACCCAAATTCATTCTACAAGGGTGCAGAGTTCTGCCAGTAGCAGGGAGCCAAAAGCCCGGCCTAGGAGGCTCCTCCCGGTCCAGAACCTAATATGGAAACCCCATCACACCTTGACCTACAAGAACCTGCTTTCTTGTCGGGTCCCTACAAAGTTCCGTAATCATTAGGGTTTACAGTAAGAACTCACAAAAAAAAAAAAACATGTTTTGGTAGGTTAAGGCAGGGTTTATAGATCCCAAAACCTGGAATCCGAAACCCCAGACTCCTTGAGAAGAGGTCAAGGCTTGCTTCTGTTGAGCACCCCTTCGCGACTGCACGGAATCCGACTGACGAAAGTCCCTGAACTGCAAGGTCCTTAAACCCCAAACCCTGAACCTTAAACTCCATAGCCCAGCCTTAAGACTAAAACCCTAAACTCAAAGCCGTAAACTTAATAACCTTAAACCTTAAACCCTAAACCTTTAAGAACCTTACCCTACGGGTCCAAGTACCGAAGAATCATATACTCTCCCAAATGTAAAGCTACATAACTACTATCCTAAACCCAAGTACCTTATTATTGGGTCCTTTAAACCCTTAGGGTTACACCCGAAACCAGTTTTATAGCGGGGCCTCCCGGTCCAGGCTCGCGTTCCGCTCCTTCTCCGCGGCTGCCGCGGCCGAGGGATCCAAGGTCCGAAACTCCTTTGAGCCCTAAGGGTCCAAAGGACCCAAACCCTAAACCCTAAACCCAGGGGACCCCAATACAGTACCCTAAATAGCAGGATCCTTATTATAAGGACCCCCCAAAGTAAGGTACCCCCATTTTGCGGAAACTCCCATATACAACTTAGACTTTGATCCATGGATAGCCCTAAGGGTCCAAAGGACCCAATAATCAGGTACTCGGGTTTAGGATAGTAGTTATGTAGGTTACTATGTTGGAGAGTATATTCTAATTATGAAGGCACCTAATATAGAACCCTACTCTAGATCCCTCATAGCCCTTCTAGAACCCTTTAAAGGAACCCTTATATAGACCCCTTTATGATAATTATCACTTGGACCCTTAGGGGAGGCTTTTGGGACGACTCCTCTGGGACTGTTTAGGGGCATGAAGGGTTTAGGGTTTAGGGTTTAAGGTTTAGGGTTTAGGGTTTAAGGTCTTGGGTTTAGGGTGTTTCGGGGCCTGAAGGGTTCCTAGAAGGATTCTTTGGGATTCCTGTAAGGGTTCTACAACTTCTGAGGCGCTTGGTGCTTTTGAAGAGGTTTACAGTAGAAGCCAGAAAGTTGGAACATAGCTTTAGGAGGATTAGTGCTAGGATCCCTTATACTTTACCTTAAGGGCATGAGGATAATGATGTTCCAACTTTCTGGCTTCTACNTACAGTAGAAGCCAGAAAGTTGGAACATAGCTTTAGGAGGATTAGTGCTAGGATCCCTTATACTTTACCTTAAGGGCATGAGGATAATGATGTTCCAACTTTCTGGCTTCTACTGTATGGCTGTGAGGACTTTGGGATCCAAGGGTGTATCGAGTTTAGGGCTTACGTTTACGGATTCAGGTCTTAGGGGTTTATATGTATACCTTAATCTGCAAAACCTCCCTTTTTGTAGGGTCCCGATAGAATTCCATATTAGGGTTTATAATAAGAACCTACAAAAAAGTAGGGTTTGGTAGTTTAAGGTAGGGTATCCTGAGGCTCCTCTAGAGATGTTACTTGGCTTAAGTGTTCCCAAAAGGGTTCCACAGGGTTCCTTTCCAGTTCAGAGTTTAGGGATTCAAGGTAAATTTGTTAACTCCGCTGAGCTTTTGGGATTTGGTGCCGCACCGGTTTATGGGTATCACAGGTTTAACTACGGTTTGAAGGATGTACATGAGCTCACGGCGTTGATTGGGGGTTTCAGGATGTACAAATTTCACGGCCGATCTCACGGTCTCAGCATACACGAAAAGCCCTAAAACCAGACCTTACGCGTCAAAACCGTGGACTACACAAAGCCTTAAGCGCTCAAAGCTTCCAGCCGTAACCCAAAGCCCTAGCCCGCAAGACCCGCAGACTGCGGGCATAAGCATAGTCATAAAATGCCAGTAGTCAGTAGGCTCCTAATATGAGGCCTTGAACATCTGGACCAGGTCTTCGGGTCTATCTGTTTTAAAATGGGGAGATACAGCGGCGTGAATACTGAGAATAGGGTTTTGGGATTTATTGTTTTTTTGTAGTCCAATAAATAAGGACAACAAAGGGATACTATCACTGCTTTTTAATGCCCGACGTAGTAAGCCTAGTGCTGTGTGTTCAGGGTTGCGGGTTTCTTCAAGGATGATGGTGGGACGAGTTAGGGTTATAACCCGGCTAACACCCAATCAACGTCTCCCTGCGACGCACACTGACACTGTCCTCAGGAATTTGGAGCAAGTCATTCACTTCGACCTGACAAAAGATTCAAGGGAGTCGGGCTGTCTGTCTGCTCATGATTCAGGCTTGCAGCTGTCAAGCTCAACCTGACCCAATCCTGAACCCTATAAACCCTCAGCCCTCAACGCAAATCCCCGCCCTAATAAAGATCCCTTACCGAACCTTTGAGCATGACTTTTCTGTGGGGCAGTGTATCCAAGCTGCCCTGCCCTGAACCCTAAAGCCCGAATCTACAGAAGCAAGCTCACCTGTGAACCTTGAGCCCTGCAACCGCTGTAAGCCCACACGAAGGGGTTTAGGGTTTAGGGTTTAGGGGACGAAGGCCCTTTTTGTATGGCAGAATATGTGACTTGTACTTGAACCCAAACCCGAAAGCGAACTGAAACCCGTCTGCCACCCTGTGCACCCTCGCGACACCCACAACCGCAAAGCCCGAGACACTCTTCCGTCTACTTAAAGGCTCATGGGACTTAGTAAGTAGGCTTATAAGTAGGTTATAATTGCAATAACCCCACTTAGGGGACTTATAGCCCCAATTATAACCTACTTACTAAGTTTCCGTGATCCTTTAAGTACCTGTAAAGCCTTGAGCAGTAAAAGGCCTAGACCCCTACACCTGGAACCCAAAACCTCTCAATCCCTTAACCCTAACAGTGAAAAGCCACAATAAGAACCTTCTAACGCCCTCATCCTAGAAAACCCGTAACTCAACTCAAAAGCTACACTACATGAACATAGGTCACAATGTTTCGCATGCGCCCCTGTTCTGCCACCCTTAAATAACCGTACGTTGCCTCCTCCGGATTCTGCGCACTGAGGATGGACTCAGCGAGACTGATATCAGCCTGAGAGTCGGCACTCCAAACCCTACATTAACCTACCAAAACCTGCTGCTGGTGGGTTCTTACGACAAACCATAACACGGAACTTTGTAGGGACCCGACAAAAAAGCGGGTTCTTTTTAGGTTAGGTAAACCGAAACCCTACCTGGGGATCCAAAAACCTATTTTTTCAGGGGTTTTTCCCTTATCAGGGGGTCATAGCCTACTATTTTGTAGGGTTTGGGGATACTGTGTTACAGGTAACCCTAACCCCCAAAAGCTCTAAGCCTACATTGGTGGTAACTTTTCGGGACACTTCGGGGCTTAGGGGCTGAGGGCTCGGGGTTTCGGGCTTTTGGGCTTGAGAAGGGCTAAATTATGCAGTATGGTACGCCCTGGCGGCTTGTGTCTTTAATAGTCCTACCTTGGAGGGTCTTCCATACTTGGCCAACAGAGTTGTGTTTAACTATATATATATGTAACTACGCTATAAATGAAATAACTAGACTTAATAACTACTTGTACCCCCAATCAAGGTACTTCTAACCTTACTTATCCCCAGCATAGCTCCTGTCACATGATCCCTGCACCCTAGATCATTCCCTTAACGCAGATGGGATAATATAGGCCCGGGGCCTTAATATTGATTAGAATGGGGATTGGGCAGCATAACAAGTAAGAATGACAATCAAGCGCCCTCAGGAATTGGAGTACGAATGTACTACGACCCTATCATATATGCCTCTTTGCCCCCCCCGCACGCCCAACAAACCCGACAATCCCGGCAACAACCGCCTGAGCAGTACGGCACGGGACTTAAAACCCTATTGTAATTGCTAAGGGCTCTACATTAGCCCCTGATCTACAGGACATGACCCGCGGTTCCGCATGAGGGTCCCTTAGGGTCTGCAAAACAGTCTTAGAATTGTAACCCTAAGGGTCCAAGCACCTGAGCCTCATACACTCTCCAATATAACAATCTACGTAACTACCCAGAGAGCCCAATACCCCTTAATTAAGGAATATAGCTTAAATCATAATATGAAGCCCTATATAATTTAAGCCATATTCCTGAATTAAGGGGTATTGGGCTCTCTGGGTACTCCCCCAAAACCTGAGTACCTAATTATCGGGTCCTGTGGACCCTTAGGGTAACAAGGACCGCCGTGTGAACCACTAAACTTATAGCCAAACCCAAAAGCTGATTCTCGGCGTTCAGCAAAATTGTCTATAATTAGGCCTCGATATTAAACAATAAAGGACCCTAAACCCTAAACCCTAGCGCTCGATATTAAACAATAAAGGACGCTAAGCCCTAAACCCTAAACCGGAAACACTATCCCACATCGATACCTGGGATAAAACCCAAACCCGGGACTGAGAGAACAACTCCGACCCCACAGCCCTAAACCCTCAATCCCTAAGGGTCCATGTACCCAAATAGTATATACTTTGGCCTTAAAGTAGTCCCTAAATAGGTACTTTGGGGCCAAGGTATATACTATTTGGGTACATGGACCCTTAGGGAATGTCGACTTGAGAAGGCACCCCACTTCAGTCAGAGATTGCCCGGATTTCTGGATCCCAAACTCCCCTAAACCCTAAACCCCTAAACCCTAAACCCACATTGATTCTCAAAGCCTTATTCTGATACCCTACACACCTTCAACCCCCCACCTGAAACCCAAAATCCTTGCAGGGATTCGTCGGGAACCTTTAATCTAAACCCTGAACCAGAAATGAACCCGCAGCCCAAGCCCGAAACCATGAAGCCGAAACCCTAAACCCTAAACTCCCCTAAACCCTAAACCCTTAAACCCCAAACCCTTAAACTTTAAACCCTAAACCCTAAAGCCGAAGACCCTAAACCCTGAACCCCAGTGGATTCTGGGATCCCCTGCGCCGAGGACGCCCGCTGCTTTCGCCTTCGCCAAAGCCGCGACCAAACCGGATGGGGCGCCGTCCGTCTCGGCTACTGGATTTTCACATAGCAGCAAAGTAGAACTAGTGGTTGTAGCAACTATCATAACATGAGAGTAGTAGTCTTCGTCGTCGCAGTAATAGTAGTCGTCGTAGTAGGTGGCAGCCACAGCAGCTGCGGCAGTAGAAGAACTAGCAGAGCAGCAAGCGGAATTGGAAGCCATGGCAAACATTGAGAATTGGACGAGGGTGGCTGAAGCGATTAAAGGAGGGTTAAGTGGTTTAAGCTTTAGCAGCATGGCTAGACCACGGCTTGGGCTCTAGTACAGTCCACGCGAAGAACAGGAGAACGATGCCTCACGGGGCTACCGTAGTATTCCCGAGAATATTCAGAGTAAGGTTTGGGGGCACAATTCCTATGCCATGATTACAGTAGTACCTAATGAATCGTAGTTAAGTATTGTATACTTGAAGGGGCCGGGGACTTAGTAAGTAGGTTATAAGTAGAGTTATAAGTGCCCTATATGGAGTTACCCCTAAATATAACCAACTTACTAAGTGCCCTGCTCCTTCAAGTACTATTGACTTGTCATTCAAGCTCCTGTTGGCTTTCTAGGGCCGCGGCCAAAGCTGCTTTCAGCCCGGCAGATGCCTCCTCGCGAAGCTGAATGCCTCGGCAAAGCACACGCAGTGAATCAGGACTTTTTTCCAGATCTGGACAACGAGATTATCGAATTTCCTTAAATAGTTCGAGGATTCCGTAGAATATCATCAACAAGGACTTATAGCTCAGTCAAACAACATCCACGCAAATCCAAGCCCTGCCTAACCTTCCTAGACTGTGAAAAACTCAACCCGTGACTAAGACCTCTAAGTGACACCCTACTGAACTAAAACCCACGAAAACCTTGCTAAAATCTCACAAAACCCTACAAGCACTGACAGATTCCCCACAGAACACTGAAAAACCACTCCCTATTACTTGCCTGCCTAAACCCTAAACTCCCGTGTACAAAACCCCTAAACCCAAAACCCAAAATCTGTAATCCAGTAAACCCTGGAACCCCTAAACCCCTAAACCCTAAACTGCTGAACCCTAAACCCTAAGCGCTGGAGCCCTGAACCCGTAAACCCCCAAACCCTAAAACCCCCAAACCCTAAACCGATAGCCCGAAGTCCCTATAGTGGTACAGTTTTTTATACTACTAATATTACTATGCTTCGCATATTAAACTTCACCCAAGCGGCTTTGTTGGCGTCCCTCCTCAAGGCGCTGCAGGGCGGTCGAGGCGACGGAGGAGGTTTCTGCCGCCTCGGAAGAGAAGTTCCGGCTATTATGCTTGAGAGAGGCTTAGGGTTTAGGGGTTCAGGGTTTAGGGTTCTAGGGGTTTCAGGTTCGCGGTTTGCAAGGGGGTTTGGGGCTTCGGGGGTTAAGGGGTTTGGCGGCTTAGCATTTCGGGGTTTAGGCGCGAGCAAGAACGAACATAAATTTTGTACAGCCCCTCACATGGTCCTTCTCAAGCCCCCTCGAGATGACGAACTGTTAAAAATAGTCTGCCCCCTCAACCCAGCAGCCCTAAACCCTAAACTTTGAGGTAATAAACCCCTAAACCCTAGACCCTAAAGCCCTAAAGCACTAAACATAAACCCCCATCCGGGACAAGAGCACTAAACCCTTCAGGTTTTAAACCCTAAACCTTGGAGGCCTCAAAAGGTGGGACGAAGGTAGGTAGGATGAAGGATCCCTTATATAAGGACTCTTATTTGGGGATTACCCCACCTACCTTCATCCTGCCTTTTGAGGCCCCTGAAAACCCCAAATCCCCGTCCGGGGGGCCTGAGCTGCTTCGGCGGCCTTGCGTTCTTCCAAGGCAGCCTGTCGAGCTGCCTCTGCTTCGGCTTTCTCTTTGGCCTGTCAAGGCGTCTAATTTAGGGGCCTTAATTGGCAAGTTAAGGTGCGGTATTTTTTCACTATATTACACTTTTGGCCTGTCAGGGCGTCTAGTTTAGGGGCCTTAATAGGCAGAATAGAGCTGTCAGACAGGACAGGGATCTGATTTACGGGGCCGTAATATAAGCAGAATAGGGCATTTGAGGTGCGGCATATTGCACTTTCTTATAACGACAAAGAGCACTATATAATTATTCAGGCATCGATAGATTCCGGCTTCTATCTGGGTTTATGATCGTTTGGTTTCGGGGTTTAGGAGATTATGGGGTGGTTTGTGGCGGCGGGATCACGGTTTCGACCGTGCGTGTTAGTCTTACCCCTAAGGGCCCAAGCACCCAATCATCAGTATAGTCTCCCAAATAGTAACCTACATAACTAATATCCGCTACTATCAGAAACCTAAGCACGCGATTATCGGGTCCTTCGGGCCCGAGGTACGGTCTCACTACAATCTGCACTAGAGAAGCTTCCTTCGCTGCTGGAACACTCATTGAAGGAACCAAGAAAATGATAGGGAGTTTAGCACTTACCTGTAGTTTCCCTTGCATTTGTTTTTCGGTTTAACCAGTTTTGTATATTTAAGCTCCTGAAAGGTAGCCCCAAAACGGAGCTACAATGCAGACAATAATAGGTAGAGAGTAGGGCTTCCAGTATTTCAACACACGATGAACCATGATCATGTGATAGCTGCGTGTGGGTTTGTGCAATGGGTTGGGGTCGCACATTCTAGGTTGGCCCTTTGAAACCTCTAAAAGTATGTGTAAGCAAGATCCTCCACAATCCAGGACGGGAAAGTATAAAATATCCCAAAGGCTTACATACCAAAGTAATATAATGTACTATACTGGACTATAATCTACTATAGTACACTATCTACTACAACCTACTCGTTGCAGGGTTACTCTAGATTCCGCATAAGGGGTTATAGTAAGAACTTACAAAAATAGGTTATGGTAGTTCAAGGTAGGGAAACAACTACTGCAATCTTCGCACACTCCGCACCCGAGCCATTACCAGCTTTCGTTCGCTGTTTGTACTGGGTGCCGGGGTTAAGTCGACGCAGGTTGTGTGAAGTCGGCTCCCCCCAAGCTCACGCCCAGATTCGCGCGAAGTCGACCCATCCGCAAAAAGTCGACCCACACACGGGGATCT
>BGNK01007499.1:0-10664 GCA_003297005.1 Symbiodinium sp. clade A Y106
GAAGTCACAAGTGATTTCATGCATTTTTGCTGAGAGGTGTTGCAAATTCGCCGGCTAGAGAAGTCACAGGTGACACCCGACAGAAGTCACAAGCGACTCGCCTCTCGAGAAGTCACAAGCGACACCCGATAGAAGTCACAAGTGACCCGCCTATCCTGCGCACGTCTCAAGTTTGCAAATCTTGTTCGTCTGGCATGCGTCGTGTGGGGACACGGGTTCGGGATGCGCGCATGAAGAGTGCTTGCCAACCCCCACAAGTTCTAGCTACCGAACAGCTTGCCGCAACAACTGGACACTTCCAATTAAGTTTCCTAACTCTTGCTGCAAAGCTGGAGACACAGTAGGTCACCAACAGGTTGCCGACAATCGAGGCCCCGCGGCCAAACCCAGGCCAGGCCAGATAGGCCAACAAGGACCCGCTAGACCCCAAGCGCTGGACCATCGCCACACGAATTTGCTGTGCAAATCTGTGCAACAAAGCAAGGCCTGAGTGAGTCCTGAGTGGTTTTGCGAACGGCTTTGCTCATTGAGTTGAATCGGGACCTGGTGCACGAAGGCTGCCAATTCCTGTCTCGCATTGATTTCGGTAGCTGGTTACCGAACATGCGACGATGAGCATGTTTTAATCAGTGTCGGTCCCCTGCACGTCGAATCGCATGCTCAGATCATTCGGCTCTGCAGGTCTGCACAGCGGAGGAGAAGACGGAGTGAGATCCCTGGAGTGCACCACGGTGAAGCTGTGATGATGGTTCCAGCTTTCTTGAGTCTGCATGGATGTATGCGCTGGAAGCCTCTACCCGGTTTATGTTGAGGCCTGTGCCGTGGGTTTGGCGTAGGAGTTATTGAGGATACGGCGGTTGGTTTACTTCGCGTCCTGCATCCTGTGGCCTTGCTTGGGACATGACCTAAATATGTCAGCATTTGCAGGTCCCTTGCCCTCCCCTCACCTGGTGTGGTCCCCCAAGCTTTCAAGACGCTAGAAACGCATATCGGATGAACGATTTCGAACTCGCAGCAGTGGCTTTCGATTGGAGTTCCTACCGTAGTCATCTTCGCGGCGAGTGGTAAACCCCCCCTTCCTCCTTAGCCTTGTGGAGCAACGCGGCTTCTTCTCATTTCCTGTTGTTTTAAAAGGGCAGTAGAAGGGTTCCCCGTGTACAGGGGGATACTATCGGAGGATATCGGAGAGAAGGAGGGACACATACAACACCGACACATACAGTATCAGGTTTGAGCTATATATATATATGCATATATATATATATATGTGTACATGTACGCAAGACTCTTTCCCGTGCAGCACCTGTTCCAAAGCACCAGGGGCTCTTCATCTACGAGGGTTCAAAGAGCCACGGTTTCGACAGTTTTAGGCAGATTTCCAAAGTACCGATTGGACCCCAGGACCCCTCCCAGCCCCAGGCTCCGCGGCCAAGCTGCAACAACCCTTTGCTTGATACTTGGACAGGTCGGATTTTCCAGAGTCAAGGGTTAAGTTTTTCACCGGAGCGTCAGCTTCTGCATCGGAGTGTTGTTCAGCAGTGTGAATTTCTTTGCACCGTGCATTTGTTGGAGGTCATTCTGGAGGATTCACATCGGATCCATTTATCCACCGTTTTTCCTGTCTGTCGCCAGGCTCTGAGGA
This sequence comes from Symbiodinium sp. clade A Y106, assembly GCA_003297005.1. NCBI lineage: Eukaryota > Dinophyceae > Suessiales > Symbiodiniaceae > Symbiodinium > Symbiodinium sp. clade A. Next base: position 1,643 of record BGNK01007499.1, read on the forward strand.
AAGGCGCGCTAGCTTTGGCAGACCATCCGGAGGCAGAACAAACCGTTCATCTTTGGATAATCATGCCTGAATTACACGTGCTTTCGTGAGGAAGCTCAGGATGAACTGCTCCGCCACCTGGAGGTTCCGAAAAGCTGCCTCTGAGACACCGACTTGAGTACTCAGTATCTTGACGCAGGTTCTCCTTCGGAGTCCGCATGACGACACAAGGGCCAGGATATGTGAGGCCAGAAGTTGGGCGGGGCACACAGAGAGGGGTAGGGAGATAGAGAAGTGAAAGAGCTCATTGAATGTCTTCCGAGCTTTTTTGACTGGAAGACTCCTTGACTGTTTGCCGTCCTGTTGAAAGGCTTGCTCTTGTTTGATAGTAAGATAGTGATTGTGTCTCGGAGGAGAGATCCTGAGGATTTGTCAGGAGAGAGAGAGAGAGAGACTGCCCCTGGAGCTTCCTTCAATGGCCGTTGAAGGACTCTGTAGCGTGTTGTAGACTGGTTCGCGAGCTCACGTCATTAGAGCCTTGCCCAATGCTCTCTGTGAGAGCACCTTGGATGGACGCCAGACATCCCCGCACCAGCTGTTGAATCTCCCGACCGAACTGCATGTACTTGTATCGGGCCAGCACGCGAGTTGATGTGAGGCAAGAACCTGCTAGTGGGTAGGGTTGCTGCCGAGCGTTCAGCTGGTTATCAGGCCATGCATAATTTTGACGGCACAGAGTATTTTCCCCCAGCTTAGACATTTTGGTGCTTCTTGCTGCTGGTACAGCATGCACACCCATGGCTTGAAGACAACAACCTGCTGCCAGGGTCTCTTGAGTATCCTCCAGACGTCTGGGCAGGAGCTCCACAAGACAGCATCAACCTGAGGTGTTCGCTAATGTTTCACATGACATTCCAAGCTGCTGGCTTGAACACGGAGTATCTTATCGTTGAAGCCATTCATTCAAAACGTCATGATGACTTGCCGTGACGATTTCAGTGATGAAGATCTGCATGCCCTCAGCCGAGGCTTGGGGCACCACGCGGGATGCTTACCCTGTTCGAGTTCTCATGGGCACTTCAGGTGTGATAATCTCTCAGATGTCGCAGAACTAGGCCAGGGAAATGTGATACATGGGTGGAGGTGAGACAGCAAACTCCAGACCAGGACAAACGCTCACGCACAGCCGGCGAATTTCCTGACGACTACATAACAACCGGAACTCATGTCGTAATGTCGGTGACCTTGGCTAACGACTAACAGTTGGGATGCATGACACTGGAGCTTCTGGGCTTAGCAATTTGGGCTCGACGTGACCCAGACGGTCAGTAGCCTCCGGAGAGTCAGAGGACGTCTTTCCATGTGAGTGCTGCAACTGACACGGGCTGGGCTGACAAGTTCCAGAACAGTTGTCTTGGAAAGTCGTGCGCAGGAGCCTTCATGGCAGAGTCGGAAGTAGCGATGGCCGTCTTCCCCTCAGCACCTGCGGCAGTCTTGCCACGTGAGAACAGTGTTGCATTAGGGATCAGGCTCAGGTTGATAGCTCGGTGGCACAATGTGGCCCGCAGCTCTACTCAGCCCTCGCCTTGGAACTCTTGAGCGGCAGGGACCTCAGCCAAACAGCTCATGCGATCAAGTGCCACGGTGGAGCCCAGCGCTCCGAGAGACGATCTGAGGTTTAGATCTCGTTGCCCCTCAGCTGCAAAAAACGCCACTCGTGGCCGCACGTTCGCAAAGTTCCGGGCATGCTTGATATGCGGGAGGTTCCTCGAACCAAGCTTCTTCGACCAGAGAAGCAGCTAGAGATCTACCACTATGCCTCGCAGCTGTATGATTTCAGAGATGCCATCCTAGCATTCTGGCGGGAGGAGATTCATGGCATCATGCAAGCAGATTTTTGAGCGACTCGGGAAGTCTCTCTTGGCCCGGCCGGCTGCCGTCAGGAGCTCTCCGAATCCTCCCAGCTTCCAGACGCTTATCGCGCAGCGGCCCAGGCGGTGAAGGCTTGACGCAGACAGTGATATGATATCACTGACTGTGTCCCAGCAGCTGTGGATTTTTGTCAGCATAGTCTTGACCGAAGCCGCCAGGTTCAGTGGCAAGGCCAAGGTATGTGGCCGTCGATGGCAGAATTAAAGGGCAAGAAGGCTGGGCAGTCTGACAGAGAGAGAGAGAGAGAGTGATAGAGAGGGGGGAGAAGAGAATAGAATAGAATAGAGAATGGGGGCCTCCTGTTTAGAAAATTCGTTTACTTTTCTGGACGCTGTGTTGGTGACAGCTTTCGCTCCTGTTGTCGCGGCAAAAGGCCTGGGCCGTTTACTCCAAAACGAGTCGCACGGTCCACTCCTTCATAGAGAGAGAGAGAGAGAGAGAGACAGAGACAGACAGAGAGAGAGAGAGAGAGGGAGGGAGGGAGGGAGGGANGGGGACGCCACAACGGCGATGGCAAACTGGGCCAAGGAATGCCGACTATGCAGATACGCGGGAGGACGATGTATCCCGGGATACACAAAGGTGCATGTGAGGACCGACCCAGCTTGTAGACTACACGAAGCGACGACCAAGGACAACGTGTACGCAAAGGTTCGGCAACAGAAGCAAAGAGACCCAAGCCGCAGCAGGGGAGAAGCTACGACTCCACCACCTGGGGGGATGGTCCTGCACGACCAAACCTCGACCATATGGTGCGCTTCGTCACCAAGAAAGGCCTGGGCCTCCTGTTCCACCCGGGCCCGCTGGACAAGTGGATCGGACGCGAGGTACACTACGAAGAGGAGACGGAGCGTTTCTGGGANGGGCCCGCTGGACAAGTGGATCGGACGCGAGGTACACTACGAAGAGGAGACGGAGCGTTTCTGGGAAACGCCGGGGGAGTACTTCAACGACGAGATGACCAAGTCCTACACGGCCTACCTGGGGAGACTGCAAAAAAGGTGCGCCTTGGGGCGAGCCGCAGACAAGCTGGTGAAAATCACCGACAAGTACCTCCCCAAGGTTACCGATGAAACCAGAGTGTATGTCATGAGGTTTCCACACAAGATCCCAATACTCCTGNCCCCAAGGTTACCGATGAAACCAGAGTGTATGTCATGAGGTTTCCACACAAGATCCCAATACTCCTGAAGCAAGCGAGAAGGGTGCGGAAGAAAGCAAAAGGCCATGCGACAAAGGGGGAAGCAAGCCGCCCACGGAGAAAGGACAGACAGCCGAACCGATGGGCCGCAGCGAACCTTCTTCAAGCAGCACAACCTCACCGAACCACCCCGACCCGAAAGAAAGCGGGGGGGAACTGAAAAGTGCTGACGCCGCCACACCACATGACCTACCTGACCTACCTGTTCTGGAAGAAGTGGTGGACTGGGGCGGAACGAGCAGTGAGGCAAGTGACAGCCACGACGACAGCCACACGCCACGTGAAAGGGGGAGCCCTGACCGGCACAGCCNACCTGACCTACCTGTTCTGGAAGAAGTGGTGGACTGGGGCGGAACGAGCAGTGAGGCAAGTGACAGCCACGACGACAGCCACACGCCACGTGAAAGGGGGAGCCCTGACCGGCACAGCCCCGAAAAGGGGGAGACACAACCCAAGACGCCAAGCCGGAGCCCGACGAGAAGTTCTTCAGGTCTGGGGGGAATGCGACCGAGAAGCCCCAGCCGCAGCCCGCGCCGGAGCCCAACAAGGAGCCCTACACACTTGGGGGGAATGCGACCGAGAACGCCTAGTCGCAGCCCCCGCCGGAATGTCCAGCTTGTGCCAAACCAACACTGGCGCAATGTACGAGCCGTACAAGCCCACGTGGCCCGAAGCCGAAGCACGCGACCTGGTCGACAACTGAGCCCCACAAGGGGGGAAGCTGCAGCGAAGTGACGGCCAAAATTCAGTGACGTGCATTGCTGTTGGGGGGAGCATGCTTGTGATGGGGGTATAACAGCTTAACATGCTTTACTCTCTGTCCTGTCTCCCACCAAACGGAAGCCTAGCCCTTTGCTAATAGCCAGGTTGACAAACCGGCGAGTTGCTGTACAGAACCTTTCGTTATGCTGTTGTGCCTCAGTCACGCTTGCAAACGACAAGCCTAATTGGACGGGCCGCGGAGCCATCATATCGCTACACCTTTGGGGGCGCACCTCGNACAAGCCTAATTGGACGGGCCGCGGAGCCATCATATCGCTACACCTTTGGGGGCGCACCTCGCCCCACTCTTTAATTGCACTTCGGGCGCACACTCTGCACCTTTAATGGGAGACTCTATCAATTCGAACCTGCTCATGACTGGGGGCATCTGTATCCTTTTTCACACGCTTGAAATTTTGCTACACCGGTGCTGCACTTAGTTGCTGCTGCGTTGTAGAGTAAGGCGCATGCTGCCAACCACTGAACCAGCAGGGNCACGCTTGAAATTTTGCTACACCGGTGCTGCACTTAGTTGCTGCTGCGTTGTAGAGTAAGGCGCATGCTGCCAACCACTGAACCAGCAGGGGGAATGTACTCGGCGAGGGACTAAGGACTTTACCCTAGGGGGGCGGAGACGAGGCCTGATCAGGCTAAAGTTCAGGGTTTGGGGGATGTTCCGCCGAGTGCACGCCACCAGTGGAATAGCCGAGGGGAACAACCCCAACCGCTGAAGACCCCAAAGCTCCTTCCTCCGCCAAGCTGGGGAAGGGGGCGCCTTGGCGCGGGTCCTCGACCCGAGGACCTTTGAGAAGTGAAGTGAAGTGAAGAGAGTGAAGTTATGCATGCTGTAACATACCGCCAACGTTTCTGCCACTGGCCGGACACAAAGCACCACAAGCAGCAGCCAGCCAGCACCGGACCCCAGATGCCGACGAGCAAGCAACAGCGGCACGGCGATAGAAGACGTCGGGGACGCCCGACGAGTGGAAGGGCATCTCAATGTCTGGCTTCTCAGCCTCGGCGGGGGACGCTGTCCAGTGGGGGAGCATGGACAGGAGTGGTGTTACCTCAGCAGGACAGCCGGGGCCCTCCGTACTACACAGACCCGCACAGAGGATTCGCCAGAATCCGCCAGCACCTCGACGCAACACAGCCGACCTGGTTATTTGCGGATGGGGGTTGCTATAGTTCTCTTCCCTTTGAGGACGCCTAGAGGGGGGCTCACCGGCCCGCAAGCAGGAAACGTCAGGATACCTTCGTGCTGACGATGCCCCGGAGGACCAAAAGATGGGAGAGGAAGGCAGTCATCGGCCCTCCAGCTCAGCGGTACTTCCACGACTGGAGCATGCAACAGGGGGGAGCGCAGCAGTCGCCAACAGACTGGGAGTCGCTAGGCGCCCGCCTCGTGCCTAGACCCAGACAGCAGCAAGGCGGCCCTCCAGAAACCGGCAGGCCGCGACGACCAGGCCCGTACGATGACGACGACGACGACGACCATGATGAAGACAACACCCTGCTGGTGCAAACACGGCTGTGGGACCCGGGCGAAGCGAGCAGTAGCACAGAAGTTGTAGTTCCCGCTGACTGCTTAGCTGTCGCCATGGTTCGCAGAGTGCTTCGCCGCCTAGTGGCCATCTTCGCGGCCACCACTGAAGTTCACCTCCAAGGGCAAGCTGAGCAGCTACTACTCCAGCTGGATCCCCTGGGACAACCAAGAAGCCACGACGGGGGAACGAATTCGGAGAAGTGGTCCGTCAACTCCGAAGACTGGCGGGGCGTTTACCAAGCACCCTGAGCAATGAGGACTTGGCGACAGACATGTCCGTTGCTGTGGGGTTTTCGCTCAAGGTCAAAGGCTGCTCCAAGAAGCCCTCCAAGACCAGGGGGCAACCAAGTCCTTGACGCAGTTTTGGTTGAACGAAGCCTGGTTGTTGACTGTTGCCTCATTGCTGGAAGAAGGGGACACACTGCTACGCGAGCTGGAGTACACGCCACAACAGGCCCACAGCAGTGACGTCCTTGCGCTCTCGGAGGGGGCTGAAGAGACAACGCAAGACATGGCGCCCATTCAGAAGGCGCGCCACCTGCTGCGCGAACTGGGGGGGGGGGGGCTATTGCCGTTCTTTACAGACAACGATGAGGAAGCTCTAAGAAGCCTTGTCGCTGCTGCTTTGGTTTGGTTGCAGAAGTCAGAGGGAAAGTGAACAGCCAGGGGGAATTAAGCGGAAACTCAGCTTGCGAACACCACTTCCAGCAGCTTGTTCGGGGAACCGCGACCTCGCCGTGAACTACGACGGGGAGACCAACAAGAAGTTGCTGCCACTTTGCCGCAATCCGGGGGAGACACGGTGCCGGAAGCTCTGACAGTGGGGGGCGCACAGCCCAACGCTGTTGCTGAAACAACTGGAAAACGTCCGCCCCTCCAAAGTTTTGGAACCTGCGAGCGGCCATGGCAGAAGGCCCCAAGTTCGGCAGAGAGGGGGCCAGACTCCTTCCCTGAGCAGTTGAGCCCTAGCGAGGACCTGTCAGAGGCCATGGAGACCCAAGACCTCGTAGAAGCCGAAGAGGAGTAATACCGGAGAACGAGCCGACGTCGTCTGTTGAGTCCGGAGGGAAGCTGGAGAAGAGCCTAGCCAGATTATAGAACTGACGATAGTGACTAGCGACTAGGGGGACCCTTGTGCTGTTTGCTGGCACCGACAAGTCATGCAATTTGTTATGTTTTCTCTCCTGCAAGCTTAGCTGCTGTGATTCTTGACTGGTGCAGCCCGGACCTCAGTTTTCTGGCCGCGCGTGTACAGTTGCAGCCTTGTTTTCGAACTGAGCCTGTGCACTTGCAAACACATGTTATGGGCTAACACTGTTGTTTCGAGAGAGAGTGCACACAGGCAACCCAGTGTAAAGAGAAGGGGGGGGCCCCATTGTCCGTCCCCCGGGCTGAGCAGTTGAACTCCAGGCCTCATGCTCAGATTTCGAGGCGGGTTGTGGTTCTTAGTGTTCGGGTGTTGTGGTGGGAAAGCCGGAGTCGCTGTTGAAGTCCGGCCAACTGTGCCGGTCCGTTCTTCACACTCCCAGTGCGCGAACTCGCGCAGGGGGGGGCCGACCTAGCGCGGACCCCTTCTGGCTGTGTTGAAGAAGAGAGAGAGAGAGAGAGAGAGAGACGTTATAACAGTTATGCATGCTGTAACATACCACCACAGAGAGAGAGAGAGGAGTAGCCATTTTGGCTCAAGAAGCCGTGAGCGGTTCAAGCCCGTGGCGCCGCATTGCTGAAGGGGGACGACAAAATCCTTGCGCTCTTCATCCCTAGGTGACTTCGGTGCTGTTCGGTGACCGCAGCTGTCCTGTCCTTTCGGGAGTTTCTGGCCCGCTACCTGAAGGATTTCGGCGAGCCTTCGCGGGGGCTACCCGCATGCATTGTTCCGGGAGTTTTTCTTCGCTGGGAGAGGGAGTTTGCCTACTTCGAAAAGCAGATTGACGATGCAGCACAGGACTTCCTCACCGGGGGCGATGACCCGATGCCTCCACAAACCCTTGCAGCACCAGCAACAAGCGGAAGCCCTGAGTCGACCCGCCTGTGCCAGAAGTGTCTAAAAGGGGAGGCGAGTCACCACAAACATGACCCCCTTGCGGACAACTGCATCCTGTACGGGGTGGACGACCCGACCCCCCCCACTAAGGCCAAAAAGCACCGTAAGCGCCAACGAGAAGATCTTCGACCACAGGAGGAAACTCCTACCAACCAGGAAGATAACGAGCTGGACGTGACCCTCGAAGACCCGCTCAAGCAGATATTTGGGATAACTAGTCGGTCGACCGGAGCCTCCTCACCAAGGAGAACACCGGTGCGTCCGCCGGCGGCCTTAACACCACCCCCGTTGACTTCACCAAGGGGGGGCTCCCCTGCGCCTTCTTCAAGTTCCCGACCAGCCTCGAGACAACTACGTCGTGTGCAAGTCCAACGGGGCAAACCCCAGCCCCTGAACAGCCTGAATGGGTTTTGCCACCTCCTGTTTCGAGGCCGATGCTCAAATGGGGGAACCTGACGTCCGAGCTCTACTCGAGCCCTTGCCACCAGGCTGGACAGCAGAGCCAAAAGCCTGGAACAGGGGACTTCACCCTAACAGCGATGTCTTCGAGGACAACTTCGACATGGACATGCCCAGTGAGGAGGTAACCGGGGAAAACCCCGACAATGACTCTACCCAAGCTTCGGGAATGGCGCCTCCATCCCCGGTGGGACCGCCACCGCAGCTGAGTGCTCAGCAAAAGGCCCGCCTACAAGCACTCCNGGTAACCGGGGAAAACCCCGACAATGACTCTACCCAAGCTTCGGGAATGGCGCCTCCATCCCCGGTGGGACCGCCACCGCAGCTGAGTGCTCAGCAAAAGGCCCGCCTACAAGCACTCCCCAAACAACGTGACGAGTATGGCAGAGCCCCTTTTGGCCTAGACGAGTTCAACACAGACGCTGAAATGTGGGCCGCCTACCGTCGCAGCCAAAAAGCTTCCTACCGTGAATACCGAAAAAGNACACAGACGCTGAAATGTGGGCCGCCTACCGTCGCAGCCAAAAAGCTTCCTACCGTGAATACCGAAAAAGGGAGCGAGTGGCAGGCACATGGACCAAGGACCAGCAAAGAGGGGGACACCCCAAGGGGCAGAGAACGCTCGCCACTTCCTCGACGACGCCGACATCAAGATGAGGGAGAGCCCTACGGTGAGCAATGAACAGGTGAGGGAGGCTGTTTTTCTCTCAAGTCAGGGCCAAGTACGCCAGGCCAAGTGGTATGCATGTGCAACATACTCAGATCCGCTGGACGTTTTTCCTCAGTTTCCTTCCTTTCTCGCATGGGGTGAAACCCCCCCCTTGGAAGTGCTCTTCCAAGTTTCTTTTTGACGGGCCGCTGGAGCCTCCATGATCCTTACCTGCCGTGCCCCCGCTCGGGGCGACAGAGCTCACGCTCTTTACTTTCAATTCGAAACCACACGCCGTGTACTTAGCTTCTTTTCATGGTAAGCCCAGGGTAGACTGCGAAACTTGTTCCCGGCTGATCTAGTTTACTTCCTCTTTGCGCGGTCTTTCTATTGTTCTTGCATGAACGCCGGGCTCACCAAAATCAAAGGACCCACGAATGGCGGGGAAAG
>BGNK01007501.1:0-14531 GCA_003297005.1 Symbiodinium sp. clade A Y106
AGGTCCCGAACCGGGCCCTACCTTCCAAAGATACGTGTGCGCCGACGAACGACGCCACCCAGGACCCTTGAGATCCTATCAAGCAATCCCCGCGGGAAGTCCTGGAGTCTAAGCCCCAGATTGTGGAACAACCTCTGGTACTTGCGTACCTTCCGCAGCTTGGCCAGTAGCCGAACCCAGCTCCTTTGTGCGCGCTCTGGATCGTGTATCCACCTTCTCCCCTCCACTCGAGGTCGTGCNGGTCGTGCCCTTCTATCACAAGCGGCACGCAAGAGAAGTGTCAGCACCATCAACCAGGTGCTCCGCTACCATGAAACGCTATTTTAGCAACCGCGCACTTGAGCCAAAAGATAACGTCGCTGTGAAACGTCGGTACATGAGACCCATACCCAAACTATACCCCAAATCCAGTCATAAACCCTAAACCCTAAACCCCTAAACCCTAAACCCTTGTAAAAACCACTTGTATTTTAATGCACTCCCTGCTAATACTGCTATGGGGCCCGTATAGTACCCTCATAGAACTAATGCCTTTATGAAGCCCTACATGCAACCCTAACGGATCCTAAGAGAATCGCTATGGAAGCTCTTGCTGGGTTTAGGGTGTAGGGTTTTCGTGTTTATAGAACCGCAGTTACCCTGGGATGCCCCACAGGAGGCCACCAGGCGATTGATGCGCTCCGAGGCGTTGAAGTCTTTCACGCCTTCCCGTCTCGGGGTTTTGAAGCCTTTAAGAATTCCTCTAAATGTTCCTACAAGGGTCCCTCTAAAGGAACTATAAGGGCCCCTTTGAGGGTTCCTATAAGGGTCCTCTTAAAGGAACTATAAGGGCTCCTTTGAGGGTTCCTATGAGGTCTCGGGGTTTGGGGCCTTTGGGGCTCGGATCCCAAGAGCTTTCGGAAGATTCGAAATTCGATCGGGGCTTTCTGGGAGTTTTAAGGGTAGGGTAGAGGCAGGGTAGAGGCAGGGTAGGGCATGGTAGGGTAGGGTAGGGTGGGGTAGGGTAGGGGTTTAAAGGGGAGGGCTGGGGTAGGGCTTGTCGGGCTTCGGGTTCGGAGTTCCGGCTCAAGCTTGGGGTTTCAGCTTGGCTGTTGGCTTTGGGCTTGGGGTTTCGGGGTTCAGGGCCTCCGAACTTGTCTCCTTCCGGTCCTGCGTCACCTGATCTCCAAGCTACAACCTAAGCTTTCCACTTGAGATGAGATCATTCACACTGAGTACCCCAAGATGAAAGCCGCTCACAATGAGTAGGATGCGCTGAGGATTGTGCGTTTTATCTGTGACTTTGACTGCAGCGGGCTTTCCGCCAAAAGACAAGCCCCAACTCGTCAAGAAATGGCATTGCGGCAGTTGGGCCTAGTGAAAACCCAAACGACTTCACCCCCATTTCTGATTTCTGCGCCGTCATGAGGAGTACCGCGAAGGAAAAAGTGAAGACCCCGACCACCCATAGGACATTACAGTACTCAACCTCGATTACAGGGATGCCTGTTTGGGACGGTGGGCGACTATATTATAGTGGATTGTAATATACTACAGTGCATTGCAGTCTATCCATTGTAGTCTATTGCAATATGTTATAGTATGTTATAGTGCATTATAGCCTATTGAAGTAGATTATATAGTATGTTATTATACTGCACTGTAGTCTATTGTAATATACCATAGTATGCTATAGTGCATTTTTGTCTATTGTAGTATACTATAGTATGTTATTGTATACAATTGTTATAGTATATCATAAGAACCCGTCTTCAACTGAGCCTTACGAGGGTGGCAGTGAGCAACCCTAGTGCAGCTAAGCACACCCGGAAAAAAGAAACAAGGCAGTTGTGTAATATGGTATAACAAATCGTCTATCATAGAAGACGGTGTTTCAGAAAGTTGGGACCCTACTGTAGAACTCTAAGCAATAGGATCCTTACAATCAGGACCTCCAGATAACGGGCCCTAACCTAGCCCCTTGGCAATAGGATCCTATAAACAGGACCGCCCCAAATGAAGGACCCTAGTTACCTAGTCTAGAACCCTCAGGTTATATTCAGGACCTCCGAATGAGACGGATCCTAATCTAGAACCCTCAGCAATAGGATCTCAGATGACGGACCCGAATTTAGAACCCCAGTTTGTGGACCCTTATAACAAGGACCTCCAAACGAGGGACCCTGATCCAGAACCCTATGCAACAGAATCCGTACAAGCAAAACCCCAAATGAGGGAACCCTAATTTAGAACCCTAAGCAATAGGATCCCATAAGAAGGACCCTCAAATGAACGACACCAAGCTAGAATCCAAAGTAATAGGATCCGCACCCTAATCTAGAATCGAAAACCCGAAGCAATAAGTAGTTGGATCCCTTAAACAAGGACCCCCACATGAGGGACGCCTAATCTAGAACCCTCAGGAATAGGATCCTTATAACAAGGACTGACATGTAAGTTACCCTAGTTTCCTGAAGCTCCTTCGTGACTTAGCCACTAAGTCACCAAAGACCCGAAACCATCTGCGGCTTAGGGTGTTTTGTGTTTGGGGTTTCGGGTTTGGGTTTTGGGTTTAGGGTCTACGGTTTAGGGTTTAATGTTTCAGGGGCCGTATCGGAGGCGGTGGGACACTATCAGTGAAATCTGCAAAGCGTCAGCCCTGAAGTGCCACAATCCTTAAAAAGCTGAATCGCAGGAATCTCCCTAACCTCTGTACCCAAAGGCCTACTTGGGGGCTTGGGGTTCGGCGTGTTGGGTTTAGGGCGTTTTGCCCAGTAGGGTTTAGGGTTTAGGTTTAGGATATAACATAAGGCTTTGGGTTCAGGGTTGTGACGAACATCTTGGGTTTTCTGGCTCATCGCCACGAGTGGGCTCAAACAGCATTCCAAATCCAAGCCCAGGTCCAAGATCTAAAATCCAGCAAAAAACCCTGAACCCCAACAAACGCATCTCAGCAAGACATCTGTGATACTATAGAATCCGTACAAACACAAACTGATGATGTGGATGACGACGATGATGATGCCTATCACTATCATTCGTAAGACAATGATGGCAACAAACATGATGTCATCAGAAGAAGAATAACTACAAACAACAATCACAACGACGATACTACTACTCACAGTCATTGACAGCACAACCTGACAAATCTCTCTCCAGCCTGTCTTGCAGTCCTTGCCGGACCATCCCAAGCAAGACAGCTCCTTCAGAATTGCTTCTGGGCGTTGGGGATGCAGGCCTTCCCTACATGGGAGTTTCCGAAAATAGGGGACCCTAATATAGTACCCTAAATAGTAGGATCCTTATTATACGGACCCCCAAAATAAGGTACCCCTAATTTTCGGAAACTCTTTCCCCTAAACCCTATAGATCCCTTATAGGAACCCTTGAAGGATCCCTTTTTAAAGGAACCCTACGGTACCCCTAATTTTCGGAAATTTATAGCCTTCAGACTTCTCAATGTCTACGAAGGCCTCTCTGTCGGGTTCCAGGGTTCCAAGCCTCTTGAATCCGACAGGACTTGCTAGGCCCGAAACCCTTCAAAGCCACTCCAAGAATCCCACGGTCTTAGGGTTGAGGGTTCAGGGTTTAGGGTTTAGGGTCTAGGGTGTAGGGTTTAGGGTGTAGGGTTATTCTTGGTTGAGGGCCGGAGACTCAAAAAAGAAGCGTCCTGGCGTGCCACGCACTCGCTCGGGCCACTCCCCAACTTCACGTAGCCCACCGTCCTCAAGATCTGGTCTTGTCTTGGAGCTTCTCTACTTGGAGGTTCAAGGTTAGTTCTAAGTAGGGTTAGAAGTCCCCGAAGAGGGCTTATAACTGTAGTTACCCTACTTAAAACCCCACTTATAGCTGCCCATGAACCTCCAAGTAAGGCTCGTTCGGGTTGTTTAAGGGGTCTTCGGATTACCACAACAGGCTTAACAGAGCTTCAAGCTTTTGGGTGCAAGGCTCTTAGGTGGTGCTAGAATTTGGGTTTAGGCTTAGGGAGTAAGCCTTGGGTTGGCGACGGTTAAGGGTTCTGCTTTTGGAGTTCGGGATTAAAGGTTTTGGGTTTCAGGATTTACGATGTCGGATCTTAGATACCAGTTGCTAGGGCTTCGAAGTAGATATTCAGACCTTACGTTTTCGTGGCCAAAACAACACCTTCTGGGTTTGTGTTCAGGACAGGTAACTTCACGGGTTTCGGGCTTAGGGCTACCACTATTTAAAAACAAGCTTGACAGGTCGTGTAGGATAGAACCCAGCCGCAAGCAAACCACCGCTTCTTATCTAGGATGGAGAAAAACGGACACCTGGAACTATGAGCATAACGTCCTCAGACTTTAGAGACGCAGGCGAAGCAAACTCCAACTTATGAGGGGTTCCCTTGACCACCGTCCCCTTCAAGCTAGCCGGTTGGCATCCTTCCTGTGTGTCGCGCTTGCGAGCTTGTACACCCCACTCCAGATTGTGCCAGTAGCCCAATCGACGTCATACCCCGAGGTGACTGTGGCATCCTGGTTGAGGATCTCCCCATCCTCCCGTTTGGCGTTGGCTGCAAGGCGCATGCTCACCCTTCGAGTCATGGAGCACATCGCTGATCTCTTGCGAGCTTCTGGTGTTTTAAGGAACGAGGCCCAGAGTGGGCGGCCATCACCCTCTCCACTCCCTGTTGTGCTCTCCAGCACATGTTTGGCTTGTCTGACTTGAGTGACCACTTAGGCCCAGCCCCACAAAACACCTATCCTACAAGAACATGAAATCCCAACAAAAAGTGCTTACAAATAGGGGACCTATTTGTGAAGGTTGTGGCGAGTATAAGCTGCAGAAGACCCGAAAAGGAGTTCGGGTCCACGATCCAAGTACATTGAGAAGTCAGCCCTGTCTGCTACGACTACGATGTTTATACGCCGTTTCTGTGGTGCGAGAATAAAACGGAATTTACTAGAGGGTCGTTACAGCTATACGAAGGGTTATGGAGTTAGGAAGCCTCTTTGGCGGCTCGAAGGCTAGGGTAAGGCGCTCATGGGCACAGATGGGTTTGCTCAACGTGGCGCTTGTTGGATGATTTTGTACCACGGAGAAAAGCACAGACTGAAAACTCCCCTCCCAAGACCTTTCTGAAACCTGAATATAGAACCCTGTCTAAGGTGTAGGTTTTAGTACAAGGTTTAGGGCTTGTGTTAGGCAACACAGAAAGCCAAATCATAGCGATCAACTCGTCATGGAATTCATGCCTTCCGAGAACCCAAGCTGGAATACAGAAAAAAAGACGTGTACCGGTTTACGGTTGAAAGGCCCTGAACCGCAAAAACATATTTACAAGAGTTGCAGGCTTGAGTAATCCAAAAAAACTTCCTGACTCTAGTCACCCTGAGAGTAACCCTTACAGTATCCCTTAGAGTAACCCTGAGGGTGACCCCTATAGTAAGCCTTGTGGTAGCCCTAAAAAATTCCTTACTAAGAGAGCTAGCAGGTCAAGACGCCGGTTCCAAATCTCGCAGCGAGTGTTGTCCGAATCTGCGGAATGGGCTTGGGGTTCAGGACGCAGGGTTTAGAGATGTTGGGTCTTAGGGTTTGGAGGTTTAGGGCTTAGGGTTTAAAGGCTTGGGGCCTCAGGCTTGGAGGCTTTGGGTTTAGGGTTTTGAGGTCTGAGGGCTTTGAGGGCTTGGGGTTTGGGGTCACAAACGCAAGCACCGACAGCTCAATCGCCGCGGCAAGGTAAGGTTCAGGGTGTCGGGTGGAGGGTTTAGGCTGCAGAGCTTAGCTTAGACTCTACAGCAGCTATTGCCGGGTTTCTCGTTTGCGGTGCTTAGGGCTTTAGGGTTGGTCTTGGGGTTTGCAGGTTTCGGTGTCTGTGGCTTTAGTTTTCTAGGGTTCTTGGCTTCAAAGACTTTTCAAACCCACCCAAACGAAAAACACTGAAACCATGAAATTGGAGCACAAAGCGTGAAAACCTATGAGGTGGAATCTAAGTTCGAAGCCTTCTTATACGGCTTGCTAGTGTGGTACGATTCTGCTGCTCAAGCTTAAGGAGTTGAAGAGTTAAGAGCTGAAAGCTTAAAGATTAGGGCCTGCGGATTCAATTTCCCAAATTTTTTACAAGGCTTGACGGGTTATATAGGCTCGGGGATTAGGAGGGTTCGGGCGCCGAGCACGCATGGTCACCTTGAACCCTCCTCCCTCACCCCCACCTAAACCCCAAAACCCTGGACCCTAAACCCATAAACCCATAAACCCTAAACCCTAAACCCTAAATCCCTAAATCCCTAAACTCTAAATCCCTAAACCCTAAACCCTAAATCCCCAAACCCCAAACCCGAAACCCCAAACCCCTCAACCCAAAACTCGAAGACCTAGGGATGGAGCCAGAAGGCTTCGTGATTTCGGGGATAGGTATTGTACTCTGCTACTTGACATCCCGGAGATCTGTACCCAAATGCTCAAATCACAGACCCAGAGACCCCCATACCCCTTAACTAAGGAGTACGGCTTAAATTATGTAGGGCTTCATGCTATGATTATGAAGATATATTCCTTCATTAAGGGGTATTGGGCTCTCTGGGGGAATCCCTGAACCCTACACCCCAAGCCCTAAGCTTAAACCCTCTGCCGCCCAGTGGCTGTACTCCACTCCCGTGCAATACCCCAGGCTAAAGCAGCGCTGCAAACCTTTCGAGCGGGCCGGCGTTCGGTCTGACGGAGTTCCCTGACAGTTCTCGTTTGAGGGTTCCTTTGTGAGTTCGTCTAAACGCTTCGAAAAGGATTCCCGTTGAAGCTTCATGTACGGGGATCTTACAGGAAGCACACACGAATCGGGAACATAAGACTACTGCAAAACCTCGTTCGGATTTGGGCAAAAGCCGAAACCCAAGAAGCCAGAACGCGACGCCCGGGAATCTAAGGACCCTAAACCCTAAACCCTAAACCGGGTGTGCAGAAGGGGCCTTGGGGTGCAGGGTAACAAGGGGGCTACAACCCAAATAGGATGCAAATGAGATCTTACCTGCTGCATCCCCTGATCCCAGAAACGGAGAAGAGGTCTTCACTGTTGAGGGTGCTGGGTTTGAGGGTTTAGGACACAAGAAACTTGGGGCCTAAGCTTCGGGGTGGAAGGGTTGAAAAAGGCATTTCAGAGCCGAGGTTTGTGGAGTGCAGAGCAGTCCTGAGAGCTTCGAGCTGACCCAGGAAACCCCAACAATGGGTTTAGGGTTCAGGGGTTTAGGGTGTAGGGTTTAGGGTTTGGGGGTTTAGGCGTTTAGGGGTTTAGGGGTTTAGGATTTAGGGTTTAGGGTTTAAGGGTTTAAAGACTCCCCTAAAATGCAACCTGCAATCCCGATGGAATCCCTACTGTAGCCGTGCTTCGGGAGCCCTCAAAGCACCAGAGGCAAAAGGTAATATTGGAACCTGATTAAGAAAACCTGGGTCTTTATTAGGGTTCCTCCTTAGATGAATCCTACTATTTTGGGGTTATAGGGCCAGGCTTTCTTAATCAGGTTCCTACAGTAAGCTCATCCGAATATGTAGTCCGCAGGGTACATCGTAGGGCAACCCCAATGAAGGCCAGTCGCAAGCTCCGATTTAAGACCTGACGAGACCGGGTTTAGGGTTTAGGATTTAGGGTTTAGGGTTTAGGCGCTGCAAAGACCCGTGATCGCTCAGGTATGCCGTGCACCCGAAACCACGCCCGCTGTGAACCTCTCAATAGACACTCCCTATACAGCCCTTACAGAATCCTAAACCGCAAATTCCAGACCCTAGAGAAAAGGAAAGCCGCAAAACCCAGAACCTGCATATTTAAATACTAACAACGCAAAAACAGTGAGAATAACAATAACAACGCCCCTGAAAAACGTCAAAACCCTAAAACCCGCCAATCCCACGACCTCACAAATCAAAACCCTCCAAATCCGTGAACCCCCAAACTTTGCCCCAAACCCTGGAACCCGAACAACCTACTCGTGGAAACAAAACACGAAACTTGAAAACCACCGAAGCCCCAAACCGCACAGACCCCCAAACCGGAAACACATACAATAACCTTAAAACAAAAACACAAGAAACCAACCTGGAAAGAGCCAGAACCCGAAAAAAGAAAACAATAGTGACAATAGTAATAAACTTACCAGCCTACAAAGCCCAAAACCTTGAAAAAAACCTCAGATCAGAAAAACACAGAAAAGTCTGAACCCCCACCCCCCCCTTCTCCGCTGCAAAAACCCCTCGTTTCGGCCGAGGGGGCAATCTTCCAGCGTGTCGAAGCCCCGGGACCTCCCCACAGTTGTTGATCGTTTTGATGGGCTGTGATGTTGGGTGTGCCTTAAGCTACCAGAACCTGCCTTTTTGTTGGGTCCCTAAAATAAGAACCTGCAGAAAAGTGGGTTTGGTAGTTTAAGGTCGGCTAGGGGTTTACAACCCCAAGTTGCTCCACATCCAGATCGATCCCCCTCGTGCTCTCCGTTATGCTTCCCTTGTATTCCCCCCCCCCCTCTTTCCACCCGACCCATCACCAGCTCCACACATCCTCTGAACTACTACTTACCACATGGGACTGATTGCCCCTTTGGGGGAGTGGGAATGGGCCAGGATTAATCGCAATCTGAAACACTCTGCGGCGCATCCAGGATATTATGAGATGAGAAATGGCAGCTGATGATGTGTCGAAAGGTTGCGCAACTCTCGGGAACCGCCGAAGTACGTTCCGATCCAAGCCCCCCGAATGTATTCGGCATGAGCTACATGCAACTGCGACGAGGAGAAACTCTCTGCACATACGCTGATGCTGCAGATGTCTGACAGTGACGATTACTCCCCTTGCCCTGAACATGGTTTCCCAGAGCTGAGTGAACTGTCTACACAAATCACCGCTCGAGTGGCCCTCAAGGTCACACACTAGGTGGAAGGTTTGTGGCGTGACCGATAACCGACAGAAACTCATGCCTCACCCGCTCGGAAGCAAAGACCGAAAACACATCGACGCTAACGAGTTGGTTCATGTCGAGAAGCGATGGTAACACTGCCGGTCTAGCACACCCAGCCCTTTGATTGCAGTCACACACCTCACACCTTACGCAGTCCAAAACCTGAGTCTAGCACCCTTAAAGGACCCCTTAAAGGAACCTCGTCCCCCCAAAAGAAAGACTTTAAAGGACCCCTTAAAGAAGCCCGTCCCCCCAAAAAGAAAGACTGAGCCCGATGCGAAGAGGTCGTCCCTTGGCCATTGCCTGGAGGGCTGAGAAGCCTAAACCACTACTTGGAGGTTCATGGGTAGTTTTTAAGGGTTCCTTTTTTATTCCTTTAAAGGGATCTATAGGGATTCTATAAGGGTATAGGGCTTAGGGCCTCGAGCCTAGAACTTGAACCCTAAACCCTAAACCCTAAACCCTAAACCTGAAGCGGCTTAGGAGTCGCTCAAGGCGCAGTTGGACTCCGGAAAAAACGGCATAAACCTCGAAGATCCCCCAGGGCTTAAAGCTTGTGGTGCAGGGCTTGTAGGGTTTGGTTGGGTCTGGCCGAAAAAGAAGATCGAAAACAGTCTATGGAACCTCTCCGCAGCCACATGTACGGACATGAAACACGGGTGGACAGAACAAAAATGATGACTCTCTACGAAACCTACGAAACCCAAGAAGTAAAGATCCTATGATTGCTTACTTGGGTGGTAATTTGGGCTCCCTGGGACGTCGACTCCGATGAAACGTCCACCGAAGGAGTTTTCTAAGTCTGCTTCAGGTCCCGCTTACACCTACGGGGTCCGCTGTCGCAGATGGATGCCGATTCTAGATGAGATGTTGACGGACAAGGTTCGGGGTTGCTGGATATGTGATAGGTAAGGTAGTGATAGGTTAAGTCATAAGCGCAGTAACCGCAGTTTCAGTACTTACTTATAACCTGCAACTCCACCTTCCGCGAGCAAACGGTGTTTAGGAAGCATCTTGCTGCAGCCAAGGCACCGGTGGTGTCCGTGATATCTATGCGGCAGGTGGTCCCAGCGCCCAAGGACACGAAGAGGTTCTCAGCTCGCAAGCCAGGCTTTCCGGCCAGGCGAAATGTCTATGTGCTGCAACCCCACATCATATTTTTTTTGGGGGGGGTGGCATTACGCTCTAGATCAGTCTAGGCTGCTCGGTAGATCACGAGGCTCTGTTAGGTTCAACTTTGGAATACAAAGCATCTCGACAAACGACGAATTATGCACATAACAGATGAGTACCACAGCTCTAAACCCAAAACTCTAAACCCCCACAACCTTAAATCCCGATCGCTAGACCCCCAAAAGAAAACCCAAGCTCAAGACCTTTAGCCATCCAGCCTTCGGGTTCCGAGTTTGGGGGTTGGGATTTCGGTTTTAACCTCAAGGATTTGGGGCTTTGGGTATGCTAACCGCTCAAACAACAAACGCGAAGCTTGGCCTTCGAACCTGAAGAAGTTGTCGCCTATAAGCTTCCGCAAACTGGAACGTTGAAACTCGAAAAATCGAAGCCAAGGCCCAAGCTCAAAGCCTGCAGCGAACAGTCACGCTTTAGGGTTTAGGGCTTAGGGTTCAGGATACACCCATGAGCTCTCAGTGCCGGACATCGTAGTAGTATGGATCGTCAAAGCAACCTCGGATCAGTGACATGCATTTCCCGAAACCCTGAAACCCGAAAGGCAAACCTGAACCCCAATCGCTGGACAACTCGCGCCGAAACTATGATCCCGGAACCATAAGCCCAGCCCAAAAAAACACAGACCTTAAACTAGGGCTTAGGGTTTGAGGTTTAGGATTTAGGCCTTAAACCCCGAAACCGAAGCCCTGTCGCTTGGCATTTTGCCTTCTGGGGTTCGCTTCGTACCAGTCTGCGGCAAAGAACCGCGAGTTTTGCGGTTGGCGTGGACCGGGTTCAGGCTCGGGGCTCAATGGTTTGGGAGTACTTAGTAGACTCAAAGCAGTAAAAGTATTACAGTAATACACATAAACGAGATCATATTGTCAATAAATAACCATGAGAAACCATCATTTAAAAAGACAATGACAATACTAGGATATTGTACCTGATACACTAACCAATAGGCTGTCACTGCTGTAACCCTTGTCTGCCATGGTGAAGATCCGCTCCTAGCAGTTTCCAGTCACCCGAATCAACATGAAAACCTCAATTTCCCCGCTTTTTGAGGGTCTTCCGAAAATACATCAGACTGTCATGTACTCCAGGGCCTCTGCATCCTAGTTGTTATGATAAAAAAAGCTCCTGTGATTTGTGTGCGCGTTCTGACTCTCTTGAGCTCTTGTTGCGGAAACAGCGTCAGCAAGGTCGAATTCCTCGAGTCTTGAGCTCTTCCCGACAGACCCCGGTGCGATGACAACGCTAACATGAACTCTCAATGTTAGCATCTACATGGCCTGACAACACGCTTCTTCCCGCCTGTGCACAGGATATTTTTCGAGTCTTAACACGTGTTAAGGGAAAACACACGCATTTTCGCACGCAGGCAAATGCATTAACAATGTTGTTCCTCTATGGTATTTTGCAACAGGAAACGCTTCTCTGTGTTACCAGGCACGCGTCAACAAGGCATCGGAGCGTATAACCTTGCCTATATCTAATTGCCCAATCCCGAATGGAGGCATCATCAAATCTTCTTCTACGAAGTAACTCGAAGGAACCAGAGTCTATACTTCAGCTTTTCATTGCTTGTCTTCATCAACAGACGGTTTCAGGGTCTCTGGACATCCGACCAACGATGGTTCAAGGAGCCTGTGGCATTGACTGGAATCCAGCTCGCTCGCAGCTCGTAGCCATTCGCATGCCTGGATCGGGCCAAATAGAAAACTGAGCCGAAACCCTAAACTCCCAACCTGAACAGAATGCCGCCAGAACCCCTTTCGAATCCTCATAAGTCCCGAGCAGTACTTGCCAGGTTGAAACGCTCAATAACCCAGCGACTGAGTAATTAGGTTCTGGGTCACGAAGTATGGGCCGAAATAGAATCCTTTCCTAAGTTCCTGATGCTCCAAGCTTACAAAGTCCCAAGTGCGCCATCCACCTGGGCCTTGGATTCAGGGTTTTATAATGGACCTGTGCAGCATCTAGACGTGAGTCGTCTGGGGTTCCGTAAGAATTCTATTTAAGGTTTAGGATTTAGGGAATCTAGGGTGTCGGGTTTGGGCTTTAAGGTTTGGGGTCGCGAGATAGCCGCATTCCGGGGGACGAATGGAGAAACCCTGATTAAGAATACCTGCTGTCTAACTTTGTTGATCAAGCATTCTCGGCCTTCGGCGAGTGGCTTCATCATATTAGGCCGCAACAGAAAACCGTACCACAACCCTCTTCGCCCATTCCAGAAACTACCAAGCTACAAGAGAACCAAGGCAAAGAGGAAGCACAGCTCCTTCAGCTCCTGCGAATACAGGTTGGCCGGATGTTGTTTTATACTTTTTGGCGCTAGGCTATTTCTTAAGAGAGCTGGGCTATGTAGTGTCTAGGACCCCAAACCCTCAACCCGAAGACTTAAGAGAGATGGGATATGTAGAGTCGAGAAGTCTAGAAGTTTGGCTGGGCCGGGGCCTAAAAGGCGGCTTTCTGCGGCTTGAACGGATTTAGCTTCTGAGAATTCGGAAGTTGAAGGGCACAGGGAGACGCCTTGGGGCAGGGTCCGGGCGTTGAGCATGTCGGGCTGGGGAGTGGCAAGGATCCCTAAACCCTAAACCCTAAACCTAGCGTGTTTGCGTGGCACTTTGTGAAGTGTTGTGAAGGAGGTCATAAGGAGGGTCATCAGTTCCCAAAGCTGGGCTATTGTCCTTGTAACCTTAGTTACAACCCAGTTAAAGTGCAGGACTTGGGAATTCCCCCAATAAAGAAGCCTACATGATGCAATCCCTCTTCGAAGGACAGCCCCAGAAAGGACTTGGATGAAAGCATCGAACCTTACAGCCCACACCACAACCCTACCGGCTAGCCTGTGGGATCCCTTGGTGACGACATTTGCGAGTTGGAGTTCCGGGCTTCGGGTTCAGGATCTCGGCTTGTAGGGATAAGGAATTCGAAGATGTAGGGGTCCGGGATGCTGAGTTGAGGGCTGGGAACTTTAAGACTGCTCTGCGATGTACGTGTGTATATGGGTGGTTGTCAAAATCATGGTCCCTTTTTGGGTACCCTAAATAATAGGTGCCGTGCTATAATAGGGACCCAAAAGGGACCATGATTTTGACAACCACCCATATGCTTGCGGATTTAGCCTTTAAAGTTCAGGATCTTCCCGGCTTTGGCGGCTTCTGGCTGCGTTGAGAGTGGGATGTAAGGTTTAGGGTTGGGCTTCAGGCTCAGGGCGCAGTCGAATGTAGGAAGCTGATTAAGAAACCCTGGGTTCCGTTTATGAATCCTAATGTAATGGGGGTTTTCGGGCCAGGGTTTCTTAATCAGGTTCCTACATTACACCCTGCTGCGCTGCCTTGCATCTGAAACCCTTCAAACCCAAGCATCGTAAACCGTAGAGTCCCACAATAAGCCCCAATAGATCCGCCAGACGCTGACTGCGAGCCAAGCGGCCATAATTCGCATCGCCAAACACCCACCATGAGAGGCGATCTACACTGCATCTACCATGCCAGCATTTAACCACAACAAGTTCGTCGCAAGTATCTGTACTCGTACATGCAAGAGTCGCATGACAAATGGAACAGTCTACCTGTGGGAAGCCATGACTGATGCTGAAGGGGAAAGATCTGTCTCATTCAAACTTCCTGCTGTGTAATTGTACTCCATGTCAGCAGCCCGCATGACTTATATGCACATCAGCGCTTGTGCAGCTTGAGGCAAGCGACACCACGACGAAGAGTTTTGTTCTTCTTGATCCTCTACGCGAACAAGCTGAGCTGCAAGACAGCTCTGTTAAGCCTGTGCTGAGCCCATGTATTGGCGTGTCAGATTGAGTTGCTTCAACATTCTGAGTTCTTGTTAAGGGATCTAATTTAAGGCACTATCATAAAGGAAACCAAATTATTTACTTTAGATCCCCATTATGGTAAAGTAATTTAAACTAAATCCCCTTAGCAAGAACCCAACATTCGTCATTTCATTCACACAGCAGCTCTCAAACACAGTCGTTTGAAAGGCCCTTCTCAAGTGCCATAAAGGAGTTTCCGAAATAGGGGACCCTAATATAGTACCTATAAGGACCCCAAAATAAGGGCTCCCTATTTTCGGAAGCTCCCATAGGAGATTCTCTTCTATTTACAGTTGCAACTGCAATTGGTAAGACTATACACGCAGCAGGTTTCAACTTGACTGTTGAAAGCGAATGTGTGTTCTGGGCGCTTCCCTTGTCCAGCTGCATCTAGGGAAGAACTGGTGGNACAGTTGCAACTGCAATTGGTAAGACTATACACGCAGCAGGTTTCAACTTGACTGTTGAAAGCGAATGTGTGTTCTGGGCGCTTCCCTTGTCCAGCTGCATCTAGGGAAGAACTGGTGGACGGCATTTCTCGATCCGTGCCCAGATTTGCGACTCCAAGAACGAGCTCAGGAGTGGTTCTCCGGCACCAAAAATGGGCCCGTTTTCTGAGCCTTCGGTAATTGTGCCAATACTAG
>BGNK01007503.1:0-17380 GCA_003297005.1 Symbiodinium sp. clade A Y106
CAAATAAAGACAAAGTTTGCCAAATACGAACATAAATAAGGTTTTGGGCCCTTTACATATAAGCCCTGTTGATCTAATCCCTGTTGTTCTGGTTCGGCGCAAACGGTTAAGGATAGAAATTGTCCCAACCAGTTGTCCTCAATGGAGCGCAGGAATCTCAGCAGCCGGCTGCGGAATAGAGGGCCCTGGCCAGTTTCAGAAGATAAGCCCTAAACCCTGAGAAGGAGCCCGAAGAAAGGCTCAAGGATCCATTTCACACCAGGAGTTCCTTTAAGGGTTTCTCTGACGCCTTCGCTAGTTTAAGTGAAAGAAGGGGCTTTCATGACCAGAATAGGACTCTGAAAATATTGTGGTAAAATTGAAATAGGGGATACAGGTAGCAGAAAATGTTTTCGTTATCTGGGGATTGTAGCGGAATAAAGACAAGCCAAAGGGTCCATGTAGGGCTCGCTTAAAGGAAGTGCACAGAGTTCAATACATCGTTCTATAAGGTCCATGCGCCGATATGTAGTAGGTTCTGATTCTTCGGGAGTTAAAGCACCTGAATGGGAACCCCATTCAAAGCCGAAGTATAAACAGATGCCTCACTATATATATATATATGTATATGTATATGGATATGGATATGTGTATATATATATATAAGTGCCTGCACATGAATGCTACGTAGCTTATGCTAAACAAATTAACATACCAGATTTATATGAAGACAGCCCTTAAAAGAACAAACGAAGGCCTAGGGCTTGAATGCGACTCTCGGCACAAGGGCTTGGCGTTGCGGGCTGTCTTGTCGGAGAGGTGTCTCGGGTCTCGTTCTGAGCAGTTTGGTTTAGGGTTTAGGGGTTTGAGCCACAGAGCCTAAACTCTAGGGCCTAAACCCTAAGCCAGGAACTGCTTGGCCTGTCTTTCAGAGTATCGCCGAAATCCAAACTCTGTCAAAGCTGATGACCCGGAAAATGATTGACTCAACAACTTTGCAGCCCAGGCTTTACGCTTGAGGAAAAGACACTACTCCATGAACCCTAGCCGTGAGTGTGCAACTGTTCCCGTCGGAAGCCAATGCCAAGCAACATAACTGTCTATCTCTTTACCTGTCTATCTATCTATCTGTCCATCTGCATGCCTGTCTATCTGTTTATCTATGTATATACCTATCTATCGTTCTCTGTTTAAGCATGTGTGTACATCTGTATACATATATATATATAGAGAGAGAGAGAGAGATACATCAGTACATTTCATGTGTATATATTATACATATATACATATTATGCATATACCCTACAACCGTAAACCAATAAGATGGAGCAGCTCAACAAGAACCCACTAGAAGTTGTCAACTGCCGGGGTGCTAAGAGCAAGTTCTGGGCCGGAACCTCGCATACGTCGGGTGTGAGGCTTAGGATTTACCCTAACCCTAAACCCTAAACCCAAAGCCCTACACCCACTAAACCCCAAACCCTAAACCCCAAACCCTAAGAGGGTTTAGGCATGGGACCTCCTTCACTGCCGACTGATCCTCCAACTTCTCGAGAAGACTGTGATGTTGTGCCGCCTTTTGGAAAAGGACCTGCAGCTTCCAGGTTCTTGTTAAGGGTTTCGGACGTGGGGTCGAAAAGCAGGCCTTTGAAACCATAAGCAGGTTGTATAAAGGGCCACAGGAGGTAGCTAAGCCTAGGGGTTTAGGGTTTAGGGGTTAAGGGGTTTCAGGGTTTAGGGTTTGGGGTTTAGGGTTTAGGGGTTAAGGGGTTTCAGGGTTTAGGGTTTAAGGGGTTTCAGGGTTTAGGGTTTGGGGGTTAAGGGGTTTGGGGGTTTAGGGTTTGGGGGTTTAGGGTTTTTTGGGGTTTACGAGTTTACGGTTTTTAGGGTTTAGGGTTTGGGTGGTTTCGGCCTTAGGGATTGGGGGTTTACGGGTTTAGGGGTTTAGGGTTTAGGGTTTGGGGGGGTTCGGCTTTAGGGCTTGGGGGTTTAGCTTAGGGTTTGGGGGCTAAGGGGTGTAAATTATAAGCTACCATGATTTAGGGTTCCTTTAAGGGATCTATAAGGGTTTCAATATAGGGTTTAAGGGCTATATAAGAGATATAATTACCCAAATATAGGGCACTTGAACTTAGAACAGGGCTCCTTTTGAGGTTCCTTTACGTAAGGATCTACAGTTAAGGGGTCCATGATACTAACGAGCGGGTTTTGTGGTATCTTAGAATATACTTGCTGAGACTATAGTAGAAGCCGGAAAGTTGGAACATCATCAGCCTAAGGCCCTTAAGGTAGAGTATGAGGGATCCTAGCACTAACCCTCCTAAAGCCATGTTCCAACTTTCTGGCTTCTACCATAAGTATACAGGGGGATATGTCTTACCAATTTCTCCGACCGACTCCAAGAGCACCCTCAGTCTCTTCGGGATCACACGTCTCTATGAGAAGTCGTTTGGCTTTTGAGACTCAGGGTTCGGCAGTCTCTGTGCGAGAATGATATAGGCGCCTGTTCATAATGAGAATAGGGTCCTGGAGTGCAGTACTAGTGTAAGTTACAGGAAGGAGCCCTTAGGAACAATGTTACTAAAGATTCAGGCAGCTCTAGTACGATCCCTTATCTAACCCTTGACAGAATCCTTAGAAAACCCTCGAAAGCCTAACTACTGGGTCCTTCGGACCCGCACCTATACTCTCCATTGTAGTTCCTTTGCCTGTATTTAAGATCCTATGAATGTGACCCAAATAAAGAACTACAATGGATACTATAGCTTGGGTTTAGGGTTCAGGGCTCAGGGTCTCAAATGTAAGGAACCCCTTATTGGGTCCTTTGGGCCCTCAGGCGATTTTGGGGAACACCTCAAACCCTAAACTCTAAACCCCTAAACCCTATAAACCCCAAAACCATATAAACCCTAAACCCCCAAACCCCAAACCCCTTAACCCTAAACCCCTAAACCCCAAACCCCTGAACCCTAAACCGACCCCTAAACCCCTAAACCCTGAACCCTGAGCTCTAAACCCTAAAACCGGAAAGCCTCCAGCAGGTGGCCCTTGATCCCCGGCAGCTCGGCGAGGCCCAGGATGTCACAGTCCAACCGCCCCACACCTCTGCGCTTTGAGGGTCTCTGGGGGCCAGTTTTGTAGGGTTTTACGTTGAGGGTTTAGGGTGTAGGGTTTAAGGCTTATGGTTGCCGGTTTATGTTCAGGGTTCAGGGTTTAGGGTTGATGCTTAGGGTTGAGGTTTAGCCTCGGGTATAGGGGGTTTAGGGTTTAGGGTCTCTTCGATTCGGGGGGTCCTTACTTGGAGGCCCTTTTGACTTAGTAAGTCTACTTAATATCCCCTAGAAACCCTATTATAATCCCCATAACCCACCTTACTAACCCTACTTGCTAAGTCAAAAGGGCCTCCAAGTAAGGGCTCCCGGCTTCTACAGCAGACTACAGGTTAAAGATGGTTCATCTCCAGGAACCCCCCAAGGGCCCTTTAATGGAGGCCTTATGGCCCTTAATAGTGGGTATTTGGGGTATATTAGAGGGTAGTTGGGGGGGTCTAGGTAGGGGCCTTTATAATTAGAATCGGGTTTTGGGGGCCCATTATACTATACTTATAGTGAGGACCCCTCAAAATAGCAAGGTAATTATTTGCCCCTATATTAGGGCCCAAGGGCTTCATTTCAAAGGTGTTCTCTAAGGGATTCTGTCCTTTTCGATTTTGCGTCCTGAAGTGTTGGGATTTAAAGGGTTCTGAGCTTACAGTCGGGTGTGCTGTTCAACTGTTTACCCTAAGGGTCCAAGTACCTAATTATCAAATACTCCCCAAATTAGTTACCTACATAACTACTATCCTAAAACCGAGTACCTAATTATTGTGTCCTTTGGACCCTTAGGGTTAGGGTTTCGGATCTGACGCTTTTCGGGGGATGGGAGGATTGAGGGTTGAAGGTTGGAAGGTTACTGGCGTAGGCTCTCACGGTTTGGGGCTTGCAGGCCTTAGCCCGACTCGGGGCTTAGCGTTTAGGGTTCAGGATTTGCGCTTTACCTAGAGGGTCATACCCTACCCCTTTTTTAGGTTACCTAGTTTTATGGTTAGGATCTCCTATATAGAAAAGTAGGTACCTTAAAAAAGGGGTAGGGTATGATCCTATAGGTAGGGCTTTCTCAAAAGAAGGCATGTTGAAGGACTTGGAGCTGGAGCCTTCCGGTTCGGGACTACGGCTTGTGGATGCTTTCGGCCCCCAGACTTCAGCCCCAAAGCCCTCGACAGTCGAAGCTGCGATTCCCAAAAATAAATACTACTCCAGTGCCTAAACCCTCAACCTCCCACCCTAAACCCTAAACCTCCCCCCCTAAACCCTAAACCTCCCAGCCTAAACCCTCAACCCCAAACCCTAAACCTCCCACCCTAAACCCCAAACCTCCCACCCTAAACCCTACCCTAAACCTCCCCACCCTTTTTTCTCAGTCTCGCTGGCCTCGCAAGAGTTCGGCGACCTCCAAACGGCTCGGACTTGAGAGGCTTCCACTTGAAGGTGCAGGGCTTACCCTATGCCTCCAGGGACCTTATAACTATGAGGTCCTTGGAAGGATAGGGTTAAGCTTTCAGGTTAATGTAGAAACCTTGGGCCTTTATTAGGGTTCTATAAGGGTTCCTTTGAAAGGTACTATAAGTGTACTATAAGGGTTTTCGGGGTTTGATGTAGGAACCTGATTAAGAAACCTTGGTTGGGCCTTTTCTTAGGGTTCCTTTAAAGGGGTCTATAAGGGTTACTATAAGGGATCTATAAGTACTATAATAATGTAGGAACCTGATTAAGAAACCTTGGGCCTTTATTAGTGTTCTTACTATGGATCCTACTTTTTTGAGGGTTATAGGCCCAGGGTTTCTTAATCAGGTTCCTACATTAGTCTGGGGAGATTTCAGGACACAGACTATGAATATGGTTCATGTTTCAAGACCACTCAGACCTGCTACCCGGCAAAGGCCTTTTCAAGCCCTACAGATGGCAAAAAAGCCTCGAAACTCTATCCGCTACCTGGCCCTCCTCATGAATAGATGGACAAGAATACTTACATAATACCAGTCTGTCTCTGTAGGTTCTCTGATGACACATTACCGTATGCATGTATTTTAGCAATATTGTTTACACCTACACACCCATGCTAATTATTAAGGCTTCTCGACGAAATCCTTCATCGGAAACCTGGTTACTTCAGTAGTGAATCCTAGCTACCTCAACCATCCGTGATGAAACCCCATCTAAGATGCTTCAGAAAGCTCTTGTGAAACTCTTCCCAGGCCTCTTATCGGATGCAGGAAAAACATCCCAACAGCTATCTTACCATTTTATGTGTGAAGGGTGTGAGGTTGAGGAAGGTTTCCATTCGTTATAGTGACCATCGCTAAGCGAGGAGCCGAACGGATGGTGTCTGATTTAAAGCTTAGGACAACTGTGCAATAGAAGTAATTACTTCAGATTCAAGTGTTTTGTTGAAGCACTCTTGGGATCAAGGGCTTGAGGGAGTTTTGAAAGTCGGAGGTTTGTAAAGCCTGCTGCTTTAGGGATTCACAGGGTCTTTAGGGCCTTCTCCGGTTTCCATTGTCCGGGCTGTCTACATTGGGAGCGATGACTTATTAGCCCAAGCCAGCCCTTCCTTGGTTTCTCATTAGTGGCAGAAGCTTTCTTGCATATCACTGGAACCATAGGAGTCAGGGCTGAGGGCGTTTGGAGATATAATTTCCGAAATGCACGAGATCTAGACCCCATTAAACACGTTGTACAGCCGAAACTGCGAGAACCCAGAGCCTTGGGTATGCCCTGCCCCCTACATTCACACCCTCAACCCCAGATGCCAATATAGGGGCCTTATTAATTACCTATACTATTTTGGAGGGCTCAGATGACCCAAAAGCGGGAATGCTAGGAGCCCCAGTACCGCGTGCAATGGCCACAAGTTGGAAGGCGGTACGTCAGAGATTCAGTGTGGGGAAGCTTGGTACGGGTTGTGTCCGCGATGCTTTGGGAGCACCTACTCGAGGAGAAGACTCTGCTTGACGTAGATGTAGCTGCCCTGAAAGAGACTATGTCGTCCACATGGTATCCCGGCCAAGAGCTTAACCAGGGCATCTAAGTACCCAGCAGCCTGCAGAGTTTGACGTTTGCCAAAACGTTCAACCACAGCTTGGATGGCATCCAGCTACCCAGTAGCCTGCAGAGTTTGACGTTTAGCTTCGAGTTCAACCAGAGCTTGGACGGCATCCAACTTCCCAGCAGCCTGCAGGGTTTGACGTTTGGCAGTCTTTTCAACCGGAGCTTGGAGGGCATCCAACTACCCTGCAGCCTGCAGAGTTTGACATTTGGCAGCCTTTTCAACCAGAGCATAGAGGGCGCTCAACTTCCCAGCGTCAAGAAGACGCCGGCTTTCCAGCCGCGTGTCACCAAGCAGAACAGTGGCTCATCGGGCCACAACCTGTCAGACTACAATGTCCTGACGGAAAGCCTACTTCACTTGATGCTGCACTTACGTGGTGGCACACAGATGACGGAAAGTGCACGTCACTTGGTGCTGCGAGCTTGTGGTGACTTGCAGGTCTTGGTGAGGACGTTGACTGGCAAAACTTTACCAGACGATGAGGAAAGCCTTTGCAACCAAGAACGCGACGGCATAAGTATGAGTTTGGGTGTTGACCAGGCTTTCACCCTCGTTCTACAACGTGTTGATGTGGACAGCCCTTGCAACCAGGAGTGCAATGGCAAAACCGGACCACTGGAGGCTACAGAAGCAGCATGGGCTTTGGCAAGCTGGAGCGCGAGGCGAACCTCGCTTCATGCTACGAGACGACGCTAACAAGGCGGATGCCCCTTGCAACCAGGAGTGCGAGGGAGTGCGCCATGGCACTGGCATCCAGGCCGACATCATGCTACTTTGCAGGATGGAGGGCGATTCAGTGAGGGTTTGCCGATATTGTATATATCACCTTTACACAGGTGTTGTGGCGACTACGGTCAAAGTTGCGCAGGGATGGCCTCAATTGAATCCTTGAGGAAGGTNTTGCCGATATTGTATATATCACCTTTACACAGGTGTTGTGGCGACTACGGTCAAAGTTGCGCAGGGATGGCCTCAATTGAATCCTTGAGGAAGGTCCTGCCTTTTAGGGGTAGTCTTGCTCTGTTGATTGCCTCCTTGACCCCCGGAGGAACGACTCAGAGTTTGGTACAGCTGCTGTGAATTAGCTTCTTAGGGTGTCGTCTGGCTTTTTGTCTCTTGAGAAGGCACGTTTGCAAATGCCCCGCGCTTACAGGATCATGCAAAGGCTAGCCCAGCTTTTTCTTGCAGGCGCTTTGCGGAGCTTTTCCTGCATGGCTGGACAAACATGAATCCCGGAACACCTTTAAAGAAGGATCGCCGGTTTTGTTGTGGCCTTTCAGGGGAGGCCTTAAACCCCCGAGGCACGAATTCACTGCATGATTTTTGGGACGCACCCGCATAGGGTACTGGAGTCCGCACAGGAACAGGAACAGGTATACTATTTTGGGGGCTGCTTGTTATAATTATAGTATAATGGACCCCAAAACCCTACTCTAATTATTAAGGCCCCTATTAAAAAAAAACACAACCCGAACCTCTGGAGCTTCGGAAGTGCACTTAAATACTAAGGACAGTGATAGCGCAAACCCGCGCCTCGGTCTCACCAGACAGGCTGACCACGATGTCCGCCGTGTCTGTGGGCTCGATGTCCGCGTAAAGCTGCACAGCCCAGGCAAGAGAGCACATGGCTGTAGGGGTCTGCTTGGAATGTCAAGATACACGAGGCACGATGAGGCGTGGGGCTTGGGAACTGAGAAAGTCATGTCAAGAGCGACTGGAACCGCTGTTCATGGCTAAAGCTGGCAGTGTTAGTGTGTATAGTGGAGATCCGCCAACGAACGCAGCACAAGTCTTGGGTCCACGGCTTTTGAATGCGCAGCGTGTGAGCACATGATGATATATCCCACCTCGTTCTCGTCCCGCTCGGAATGTGCCTCCTCGGAAGCCGCCACTTTCCTGAATGAGAACTACACACCCAAACCCTACGGGTCCATATAACACTTGGGCTTCAAGTCGGGCCACAGTA
The DNA here is from genome assembly GCA_003297005.1 of Symbiodinium sp. clade A Y106. Lineage (NCBI taxonomy): Eukaryota > Dinophyceae > Suessiales > Symbiodiniaceae > Symbiodinium > Symbiodinium sp. clade A. The sequence continues at coordinate 8,093 of BGNK01007503.1, forward strand.
CAGACAAGTAAGCGGAGATCTCAGATAGAAGGGAAACCCTCATAAACAGCCCGATCCTATAGTAAGGATCACTAGATTCTTAGATAAGGCAGACCTAACCCTAAGGCTCTAAGCACGCATACTTTAAGGCTTCTGGGCCCAAAGACCATACTACATAAGGCTTTTGGGCTCTTTTGAGCCTTAGGGTAAGTGTAGGAAGCCCGAAACTAACCCTAAACCCTAAACTCGAAAGCTAAGTATAGGAAGCCCGAAACTAACCCTGAAGCTTCAACCCGAAACTCCAAACTCCCCCAAGCCAAAACACCAAGAGACTCAAAGTGTGGCGTCTGTGGCTGTGTAGGGTTTAGGGTAAAGGGGCTGGAGATCTACCCTAAGGGTCCATGTACCAAATAGTATATACTTGGGCCCCAAAGCACCTATATAGGGACTACTTGAAGGCCGATGTATATACTATTTGGGTACCTGGACCCTTAGGGCTAGTCTTAAAGGCTCAGGGGCTTAGGATTTAAGGGTTAGGGTTTGTGTCGTTTTGGCTTAGTGTTCATGGGTTCAGGATTCTCGGCAGGGGCTAAGGGCTTGTATAAGGGGTGCGGCAAAGAGGCAGAGTTTCGGATTTAGGGCTTCGTGTACGGCTTGGGTTAGGGTGCAATTCTCCATTGAGGACCTGCAGTAGCTGGCGCACCTTTGCCCCGAGATTCACAGGAAAACACATGCCGTTCTCAAAGGAGAACGGACGATTTGATGGTCTCAGGTCGTGGCAGTGATGATCGCGGGGAGATGGGGGTGACCTGGCATGACAGCATAGTATGTTAGTGCCAGCAAGAGTCATTAACAGTGATAGTAATCGTAATGGCAACAGTAACAGTAGTAGTAGTAGTAGAAGTAGTGGTTTGTAAGAGTTATGGCAAAGGTAGTAACAAGAGTTTTCAACATAGTAAGACCCGTCACCCTAAAACAGTTGAACGCCCAATAAAGACTGCGATAGCTCTTCAGATCGCCACACTTGCTTGGAGGTGTAGGGCTTCGGGGCCCCTACCTCGACAGAACAATAGGGGGGAAACAAACAAAACGACAGTTCAAATATTTGGGAGTTTCCGAAAATAGGGGACCGTAATATAGTACCTTAAATAGTAGGATCCTTACTATAAGGACCCCAAAATAAGGTACCCCTAATTTTCGGAAACTCTCATTTCAGGAACTACCACTTCCACCACCGCCACCTTCCAAATCGCCACCAATATGAACAAAGCAGCTGCACGAGCAGCCATGCCAAGCAGCAAGAACACAAGAGAGGCGGACACACAGACGCAGACATACAGCAGCAAGAAACGAACATATTTCGAGCCTGAATATGCCAACAGCCAATGCGAATCGATCGCTGTATGTGCGCTCTGAGTAGGTCTTGCTTCTAGAGAGCTTCAGATGCCACAGTAGTACATAGGCTCCGCCTACCACACGACATAGTACTCTAAAGCCTCCATCCTGGATCCAACCATGTTACATGAGAACAGAATAAACACTAAACCCTGAACAGAGATACACCCCTACCTCGGAGACGTTGCTGCTTCTGCGTGAAGCGGAGAGCTCATGCCCCTGACATGGAACTGCTCTCTGGCTCTTAATCAGGATTCTTTATAGGAGTTCTTCGTAGGGAATGGGGGTAGAGATCCCTAAGGTCCCTTACAGTAGTCCCTATAACCCAGACCCATTCCCCCATTCCCTAAGACCGTGGGTAGACTGGGATGCTGCATTTAAGGCCGGGGAGCCCCAGACTCTCCTCCATGCTTTACGGTATAGGGTTTTGGGGTTCAGGTGTTCCGGGTTTAGGGGTTTAAGCTGGTTTAGGGTTTAGAGCTGAGGGGCTGAGAGTTTAGGGTATAGGGTGTTGGGGTTTCAGGGAATTATGCATGCAGTCACAGAGACACTTCGGACGAAAGTTCGGGTGAGGCACTTCGGCCGAGGCAGCAAAACATAGTTCAGGGGTTTAGGGCTTGGGGTTTAATTAGGGCTTAGGGGCGTTTGAGGATGTCTGAGGTGTAGAGCTGCGGGAATCGAAGGCCGGGATGAAGGAAACTTTGTGATGCAACTGGCGTGGCATGCAAGAGTGCACAAGCTGAAAGTTTCTTTTTGAACGGTTCGGCAGTACGAGGGTACCTTACTCCGAAACGAACAGGAGCACCGAGTGCACTCACTGTCACTACGTTGTGGTCAAGCATAAGATGGCGAAGGTATTGACAATGGCGATAACAATGCTGGAGATGCTAGTGGTGGTATGATGAGTACGATACTGATGCATGTCATGAACATTTGTCGCGATACAGCGGGGCATATCATGCCTCCCATAAGACATGATCTACAAACCCTAAACCCCTACTATAGGGGCCTTAATCATTCGAACAGGGTTCTGGGGCCCATTATACTATACCTATAATGAGGAACCACCAAAAAAGTTTCGGTAATTATTTAGGCCCCTATAGTAATTCCAACCCATAAACCCTAAACCCTAAACCCCTAAACCCCTAAACCCTAAAACCCTAAACCCTAAACCCCTAAACCCCTAAACCCTNCCCCCCCCTCCCCAACGCCCCAAACCAACAAAGATCAAAAACCCGGGAATGTGGAAGCCCAGCCTCTGTGAAGGTCTCCACCAGCCATCGCCGGGAGACGGACTTTGTCTTGCCAACCTTTAAGGGCTCCTTTTGGGGATCTTAGGATTTTAAGCGCTCCTTCAAAGGGATCTTTAGGACTCCCTTGAGGGGCTGGGGTTCGGTATAGGGCTTCCTCCTGCAATGCCTTCCCTCTCAATTTCCGTTCGGGGTCGTGGGCTCGCTCCTGTCTCGCACAACTCCTGCTTCTGGGTTGACTCTTGTATTGTTTAAAAAAGTTTCCCATCAAACCTCTCGGCACGTGGTTCCCGACAAAGCGAATACCCAGAGAGTGCACACAGCAGGACAGCGAATGTATCTTGGACCTTCGAACCACAGCATGTGCGAGGTCAGGTATGGTACCCGCAGACCAGGGCTTTCCTGCTTGTCTTCTCGTCCAATCGCCCATATTCTCACCCTTGAGCTTTTAGATCTCAGCTTGATCTGTTTGAATGTCCTTTGATTCTTGATGAGCGCCTCGCCAACGAACTTGGCTTGCCGCTGCTCGCTCCAGCGCCAAGCTTCCGGTTCATGTAGTCTGGCTGCATTACAGTCAACTACAGCAATACTGACAGGCACAAGTGCTCTTGCAAGGGGTATAGGGTTTAGGATTTAGGGGTGTAGTATAGAGTTTAGGGTGTTTGAGCGCCGGAGGAATCACCTAAGGGATCATCTTGCGATCAAGGCCCAGTAGGGAATGATCGGTCAATATGTCGAATACTCTTGGCATCTACCTTTCTACCTACTATCTATCTTTGCATCTCACGCTCAACCTCTCTATCTCTTTATCTGGCACTCTCTGTCTACCTGTCGCGCGAATGTGCCTTGGCTCCGCATCCCTCCCTCCCTCACTCGCTCTCGCTCGTTCCTTCCTCCTTCGTTCGTGAAAGGAGGCTTTGGTCTTCAGCGGAAGTGGGTTTTCACCCACCTCGGTCTGTGCGTGCAGGAAACCAGTGTCTGTTAGGGACCCAAACCCAGAGGGTCCCACATACACTACCATTATGGAATTAGGTCCCCAAAACCAAAATAGGGATGGCTTTTTGGGGGCCTAATTCCATAGGTAGTGTATATGGACCCTCTGGGAAACCAACCCTGAATGAACCGCGCTTCCAGGCCTCCCGTACTCTTTCCTTCTTTATGTCTGTCTTTCCGTCTTTATTTTGTGTTTCTTTATTTCTTTTTCTTTCTTTCTCTCACTCTCTCTCTCTCTCTCCTCTCATTCTCTCTTTGTTGTATATTCTTGTTGTTCTCGCTCCCTCTCGCTCTACATGTATACGCCTATATGCATATGTACATATATATATATATATATGTAATACAATAGCTTATCTGAGAATTCTGTATGTATGTTGGTATGTACGTATTTATGCATGCCTGTCTGAACGAACGAACGAATGAATAGATGCGTGAATGCGCAAATGAATGAACGGATTAATGTGTGCATGCATGAATGTATGAATGTATGTATGAAGGTAGGCATGTATACATAAACCCCTAAACCCTAAAGGCTTCATCTCACAACACCATTAAGTCCCCGAAGCCCGGAAACTCTTGACTCTACTCAATGAGTCTTGCATCAAGAAAACTTTTTGATCGGGGCCTAGATGTCGCATGCACATCATGTTGAAAAGGAGCCCTACAACAGGAATAGTAATAGAGCCTTAATAGCACAAAGAATGGGCATCCCCCACAGCCAACTCCAAAGGGCAATCACATGCTAAATTTAAAGGAGAAGGAACCGAAACCTGATGATCCTGATATCCGTAAGTATAGATCCCTTCTAGTTCTAGAGACCTTGCAGAACCCCCACAGGATCCACCGTAAACCCTAAATCTTAGGCCCTGAACCCTAAACCTTAAACCCTAAACCCTCAAGGCACCTGGAGCTCTTCGTGCAACTCCTGTGGTGCTTGAGGCTTAGATCGGGGCTTGGCTTCGAATCGAAGCCGTTTAGCCGGTCGTTGCTGTCAGCTTAAGCTTCAGGCATCAGGGTTTAGGGTTTAGGGTTCAGGGCTTAGGGTTCAGGGTTTAGGGCTCAGGGTTTATGGTTTAGGTTCAGGGTTTAGGGTTTTGGGACCAAGGCTGCGACGACAACGACTGCTACTACGACAGCTGCTCTCCTACCTCCGTAGGGGATAATGTCCTAGCTTGCAGCACGGCCCTGAAAGTCCTCCAGAGAGCTTTTGTTCTTCTTCTTCTTCTCTTCATTGCTGATGCTGTTGTGCTGCCTGTCAGCAGAAATGATCCAATCCGCAAGCCCTTAACCCTAAACCCTAAAACCGAAGCCCAAAACCAAATCTCCAAGCCCAAGACCTGGAGCCGTGCCAGACATCCTCGCTGGCCCAAAACCCACGGAATAAAAGTTGAAACTTTCAGAAACGACTACCTTATAAGAACCCCCAAAAGTTGAAAAGTTCAGTTTACAGCCAATAAGCATCAACTTGCAATCGCCATGGGTTCAGCTTCGGAGTCTGGTTCAGGGCATCAACTTTGGGGCTTCAGGTTTTGTGTTAAAGGTTTAAGGTTTGTGGTCTAGGGTTTAAGGTTTAAGGTTTAGGGTTTAAGGTTTGGGGTTCAGGGTTTAGGGTTTAAGGTTTGGGGTTTAGGGGTTGGGGTTTAGGGTTTAAGGTTTGGGGTTTAGGGTTTAAGGTTCAGCAGCTCCAGTTCGAGCAGTCTCTAGTCGAGCTCGCTACGTTGGTATCGGAAATCATCCCACCCACCTTTAGATTCCCATACCATTAGGAACAATATTTTGCTTCTCTTAAACCAAAGCCTTGAATCCTAAACCCGTGAACCCTAAACCCTAAGCCTTGAATCCTAAACCCTAAGCCTTGAATCCTAAGCCCTAAGCCAACTTGCCTTAAACCACGAATGTAGCAGGGTTTATAAACCCTGAGCCATTCGTGGTTTAAGGCAAATTTAAGGCAAAACTTGCCTTAAACCTGCCTTAAACCACGAATGTTGCAAGGTCGGNCTTGCCTTAAACCACGAATGTAGCAGGGTTTATAAACCCTGAGCCATTCGTGGTTTAAGGCAAATTTAAGGCAAAACTTGCCTTAAACCTGCCTTAAACCACGAATGTTGCAAGGTCGGGGGGGCCAACTTGCCTTAAACCACGAATGTAGCAGGGTTTATAAACCCTGAGCCATTCGTGGTTTAAGGCAAACTTAAGGCAAAACTTGCCTTAAACCTGCCGTAAACCACGAATGTTGCAAGGTCGGGGGGCCAACTTGCCTTAAAAAGTGCCTTAAACCACGAATGTATTAAGGTTTAAATTATATATGATAAAGAGGTTTAAGGTATAGGGTTTAGGGTTTAAGGTTTAAGGTTTGGGGTTCAAGGTTTAGGGTTTAAGGTTTGGGGATTAGGGTTTGGGGTTTAAGGTTCTGGGTTTAGGGTTTAGGGTTTGAGGGCATTTGCTTGTCCAACGCTTCCCGCAGCTTAAGCTCCAAACCGCACAAGATTTTAGGGTTTCGGTGCTTAAGGGTTCAGGGATTCGGGGGAACCCAGCAAACCCTTAACGATAATTCGGAATCCCAAGCTAGAGGGGATGAAACCCAAGAACCGCTAAACTCTACACACCGAGATCTACAGGACTGGAGCCAAAAATGTGAAACACCCAACTAATCCAATCCGAAGCCTCAACAGCCCTGCACAATCGTGCATTAAACTCTGAACTCACGTGGTCTGCTCAGGACTCACATTTGTGCAGCTTCTGGGCCCCAAGACCTACATATGTACATGTATATATATATATATATATATATATTATACACGAGGACTTAGGGCGAAATTCCAGCCCTGGGGACAGCCCGAAACCCTACACCATATGTCGAGGCTCCGGGAAGCTAAATAAACCCTAAACCCTACACCCTAAACTCAAACCTTGCTAAAGCTGACCCAGCTGCTCATCTTTCTGCATGGGTAGCTCGGTCTCGATGTAGCGGAGATGATCCAAGGCTGCCTACCGAGACTTAATAATTAGGATAGGGATTCCTTTATAGGGGTCTTTATGATCTATAGTAGGGCTTTCTTATCGGAGCCTCAATCATTAGCTATACTATTTTGGGGCTCCTTATTATAATGACCAAAAGCCTATTCGAATTGCTAAAGCCCTTATAGTTTATCATCGGCACTGCCCCCATACAGTAACAGTCTATAAGAAGGGTGCAATCAGGGCCCTCTCTGTCTGTTGTGTAAATATTATCCCACTCTTACTTGACCGATCAGGTGGGTAATTAGTAGGTCCCGACTGGTCGGATGCGAAACCCCTCCGAGGAAGGCGCAAGGAGGGCAATACAGGGGCCTTGCTGATCAGGGTAGCGTTTTGGGCCTCTTACGAACGAAGCGCTGGGGAATGCTATTACTCCAAACTTTTAAACCGTAAACTCATAACAAAAAACCACTCCTAGAGTTCTGTCAAAACAGCTCTGCCAAAGAGGTTTAGGGATTGCTCAAGGCCCAGGTCTACTTGGAGGCCCTTTTGACTTAGTAAGTAGGGTTAGTAAGGTGGGCTATGGGGATTATAATAGGGCTTCTAGGGGATACTAAGTAGACTTACTAAGTCAGAAGGCAGGAGCCTGAGTATTTAGAGAAGGATTTTGGTATCATAGTATAATATACGGGGACTATGACATGATTGCGAAATATTCAGACCCGCTTATTCTGTATGCTAGAAGACGTTATAAAAGACAGTAGGGTTTGCAATAGCGCTTCCCGCTTCAAGCAGGAAAGTGTCGATTTGAACTGGAGCTCGGCGGAGGAACCATCAGCAAACAAGTCGTATAAGGCTACGTAAAGCTGTAAGCATTGTAAAGTCCGTGCGGCCATGCTCTGCAACTGTATGGTATAGGGTTCACGGAGAATCTGATGCAGGAGGTCGAAAGCAGGATCGAAGCCTCCCAAGCCGTAGTCAATGAAACGGTTCGCCTCGTAGTCTAAGAGCTAAAGACCTAAAGACGCAGAGACTTTTAACCCTAAGCCGTAAGTCCTAAACCCTAGGTTTGGGGCTTTGGGCTTAGGGGTTTCAGGTTTGGGGGTTTAGGGACCCTTAACCCTTGCAACCCTAAACTGATCCGGCTCACAACAAGCCCTCGGTAGCCATCACCGTCCTCCAGTTCGCGCCGGGACTTGCCGGTGATCCACCTTGGGCAAACGTTTCATGAGACCTCCTCCTGAACTCAACTGGGTCCCAAGCATCAAAGCCTACTTGATTGAAGAATCAGGGAGCTCAGAAGGTAGGCCATCTTACTTGTCAAGTTCCTAGTGGAAACCGCCATTAACCTTTGTGATTAATTCTAGCCCCCCCCCCCCCCNTTTGTGATTAATTCTAGTCCCCCCGCCCCCCCACAGGGTTAAACATCTACCCTCTTCGAAACAGGTTACCAGTAGATGGTAAAGACTCAGCACAGGAGTGTGCCACCCCCGTAAACAGGGTCGAGGCTCAGCGGCTTTGTGGTGTGAAGATTTAAAAGGGACGAATCTGAGGTGGCTGTCATTCCTGACCAACAAGTACTGATAAATCGATATGTTAACATAATCATGCTATGGATCTCTGTTCCGAGCTGCAAAATCAGACCAGCAAGGAAATAAACACAGCTTCGGCACATATCGTTGCATAGTTGCATGTAGCTGCAGCCTCGAAGCCCGAAACACCGACCTTAAACAATCCAACCGCAAGCACTCAAAAAACACAATCCCAAAACCTGAAACCGAAAGCACACCCCACCACCCGAACCCTAAACCTCCCATTCAGGGATTTCGACTTAAATGTACGGTTTCAGGAGGCTTCGTGTTCACGAGGTCGACTTGATTCAGGGTCAGAGTTTATATTCGGGGATAGGATACATCTTTGTACCTTAGACCCATCCCCTGACAATTTAGGGTGCGTGCCAACTCGACAACACCTGGTGGATGCACTCTCGCACTGCCAACACGGAGCCTGGAAATGCACAGGCGAATGCTGTGGAGCCTTTGTAAGGCCCGGAGACGGGAGAGCTGCATTTAATTGGAAAGACGGTTGAGGCTTGAGGGTTTAAGGGTTTAGCGTCCAGCTGGTTCACAGCTTCGGGTTTCCAAGCTGATGTTTGCCATTGTTGAACAGTGGCATGTACACAACAGGGCGGATCATTGGTGGAATGTCTGCTCCCGTCTTTTCCATTAGTGGAAATCGTTCTGGCAAACATGTGATTTAACTATAATTACAGTAATATGTTCCGAGAAGCTCGCACAAATGTGATTATGAAATGCCTACAACCTGAAGCCGGAACGTGCATGTACGAAGCATAAGCTCTGGGGGCATCAGCAGTCAGGACGCTGCAGAGGCCGGAGAATTTGAATTCAAATTGCTGGGTGGGGATTACACCAGGATGAATGAATTCTTCTCTTTAGCGCGAATCCGTAACGACAACATGGTGTTACATCTCTTGCGAATTCGTTGCATGTTAAGTCCGTTTTATTAGGTGGATCCCTTATAGAACCCTCAAAAGAACCTTTCCAAAAGCTAATCCTATTGCCTTCAGCTGTGGAGTTTCCAGATTTCAGGCCATCAAATTTTCTAAACCCTAAACCCTCAAACCTAAACGGGTAGGGTTTAGGGGAGAGTGCGCAAAAAAACGCCTCGTTGGCCCAACCGGCCAACCCCC
>BGNK01007504.1:0-11452 GCA_003297005.1 Symbiodinium sp. clade A Y106
GCCCTGACCTGGATGATGGTTCGCTGCCTTTTGTCAAGCTTTGGAGTCTTCTCCTTAGTTGCACTGGCATGTGTCTTGGAAGCTTCCATGACTCATATGTGTCTGGGATCCATGTGGGGCAGGTGGCAGTAGGCGCAGGCGTTTCCGTTCTCGCAGTGCCCAGCCAAGAAGTAGATGCAAGGCCTGCGGCAGACCTGCCACCAATAAAGGCCACAGGCCAGAGCCACACGCAGAGCGACNGCCAAGAAGTAGATGCAAGGCCTGCGGCAGACCTGCCACCAATAAAGGCCACAGGCCAGAGCCACACGCAGAGCGACGCATCGCAATCCGCCCTCAATCAAAGTGTACCGAAAGCATTTAGGCCATTTAGGCCTCCGGGTGACCCAAGCTGCCGTGGCTCGGCAGCAGCTCAGCAACACGCCGATCGAGCGAACTGCTGCGAGGGGTTCCTGTCGATTAGGATACNGCCCTGACCTGGATGATGGTTCGCTGCCTTTTGTCAAGCTTTGGAGTCTTCTCCTTAGTTGCACTGGCATGTGTCTTGGAAGCTTCCATGACTCATATGTGTCTGGGATCCATGTGGGGGAGGTGGCAGTAGGCGCAGGCGTTTCCGTTCTCGCAGTGCCCAGCCAAGAAGTAGATGCAAGGCCTGCGGCAGACCTGCCACCAATAAAGGCCACAGGCNACCGAAAGCATTTAGGCCATTTAGGCCTCCGGGTGACCCAAGCTGCCGTGGCTCGGCAGCAGCTCAGCAACACGCCGATCGAGCGAACTGCTGCGAGGGGTTCCTGTCGATTAGGATACATGTGAGCTCACAAAGAGACCTTGCCTTCCATGAAGGTGGCAGGGCTGTCGTCTGTGTTGGTTGGGCTCCAATCACCTTCTTAGCGTTCAATGGCGCTGCGGATGCTATCTTTTCGCCTCTGACTCAAGGGCCCTTCGAGACGTCACAGCAACAGCGAGTAAAACATGTACAAGCTTCATGCAGCTGCTGCTAAATTCACAACATGAAAAGGCACGCACTCAAGCTATACATGTANAGACGTCACAGCAACAGCGAGTAAAACATGTACAAGCTTCATGCAGCTGCTGCTAAATTCACAACATGAAAAGGCACGCACTCAAGCTATACATGTAAAACTGAGGTGATATTCACACCCGTCTTACTTATTGATGCGTGCCAGGGGCTCATCGATGACACATCTTCTTGATAGTGCGATAGCGAGAAAATCTGTACAAGGCATTCTACCAGATCGCGATTTCCGGTAACTACTAGATCACTATTCCTCAGGTTGCGCTGTACAAAAACCTGATCAAGGGACTGGCTGACTCAAACTCTGCTCTCACGGCATCTCCAACGCTTGTCTTTTAGTGAGCTTCATTGATGGGCTAGATAGCTGGACGCATGCCTCCTCCATGAGTTTGAAGAGCTGAAACGGCTTCACACTTTTGGTCAATGCGTCGGCCACTTGGGTCGCCGTGTCTGTCCAACGGAGTCTATCTCCGTGAGGACTGTGGAGCCGGAATGACTCGATGTCATTCTCCCACAATTGTTGTCGCATGGCCATGAGCTATCATTAATCTTTTGTCGGCCACCTTGTTGATCTGTTGGTTGTTAAGATGATCGCTCAGGCTGCTGCAATCCGTGACCCATAGGTGGCGCATCTTCTTCTGAGTTTCCTCGTGCCATCCCTTCAGGCTCGGAAGCTGCCTTCGGAGCTCACAAATGATAGCTCGGAGTTTGTCTCCACTTTCAACAGCCGTCTGCATGGCATATGTTTCTGATGCCAAAGTGCTCCTGCAAACTCGTTTGATTGTTGTGGAGCCATAGCTGATGACATGCGCGATGTGCTTGTTCTCGTCTGCCTTGCTCTCCGTGGTCAAGTAGTGTAGCCTCCCCTGCTGGCTTCTGAAACCTGACTCCTGAGCAGATGAGGCATCCGAAAATGTCACGACACAAATATCATGCCAGTCCAACACTGAGGCCGGGAAATACAATGCTCTTTCCTGATCCGCCTGTGCCAAATCCACAACCCGGTTAGCCTCCTTCAAATCAGCAACCGCTGCAGTCGCGCATGCTCTCTGCAAGCTGTTGACACGATAACACAGGTCCGGTCTTGCGAACCGCGCGACCCATGCCAAGGATCCGACCACGCTCCTGAGGCTCGTTACCTCTGCCTGCGTGGCGCGATCCGTGGTCTTGCGATTCCTCGGGATGATGATCTTGCGGATCTGTCTTGTGTTCTCTTCCGCATCAATGCGTACACTGAAATCCTCGGCCTGTCTGAAACGCCGTCCGCAAAAGCGGAAATCTGTGTGCTCAATTTTGCCAATGTCAAACTTCGCAAGGATTCGCTCCATGGTATCTGATCCCTCCGGTGTCGCGCACCATAACAAGTCGTCCACATGAGTGGCGAGGATAATGGCCGGCAAGCCGTCCGACCCGGTCAAGTAGTACAGGCCTGGGGCGATCTTGCTCACCTGCAATCCTTCTGTTTTTGCTTCGGAACACAATCTGTTATAGAACCCGCGACCTGCGTCCATGGTTCCATAAATGGGAAGCCTGCACAACAACATCGCATCCTCGGGAACATCCGGTAGGCCTCCTGACGGCTGTCTCATCAGCAGCACCCTCTCCAACGGTGATGCCTGAAAATATGCACTGGAAATGTCAGCGCACATCAGCTTCAACCGCCTCGATGCTGCGTAGCTTGCGATGAGAGTTGGGCTGTCACAGCGCAGTTCATTCTTATCCACATGTTCTAGGTGACCGCATGCCACAAGTCTACTGCGATACTTTGGCTCATACCCTTCGCTCCCCTTCTGACGCTCATGTTTGTCTACGTCAATCCACTGACTCGGAATCGGCTTGTGCCCTTCGTCGAGCAGCTTTTGCAGCATCTCTCCTCGGATCGGTATTGCTGCATTGTACCTTTTGCACTTCTCCCATTCATCCCTGCGCGCTCCGTTGACACCTTCTTTGACGTGGTTTTCACACTTGTGATAGTTCATTTTGCGCGGTTTCTTGCCAGCTTGTTGCTCCATCCCCGGGCGGCCGAATCTCTCAGCGACAAAAGCCCTGTACTCTGGAGTGTCAAGTGGTAGCTCTGGCATGTTTGTCAGATCCAGCGGCTATCGCTCCGCTTGGGGAACAAGCTGAAACCTGTCCATGCTAGATTCGTTAATCCACTGGCTTCTGGAATCATTCCCCATTCATCGTGCACCGTGTCTCTCTTGTGTATCCAACCTTGTTGAGATCACCGGGGAAATCTTCGGGATTTGGTTCATTCATACATATATCGACGTGGCATCACATGTACTCGAAAATGCATGTTCTGTCCAACCTTCCAATGGTCCTTGCTTGTGCACGCTTTTAACATGTCGTCGAATTGCATTCGGGGTTCCGATGTTGTCTTCTCTTCTTCTGATATGGATTCCTGATGTGCTTCACCAGCGAAACTCTGAATAGCCTCATCCATTCCATCCAAATCGAAACCCAATTCCGTTAGCTTATTCTTCTCTAGTTCGTTCAACATGGGAACACTCCTACTGGTGAACGCGCTGATAGACCATCGCTCCCCCTCAAAAGGCATGGTAGCATGAACTTGATCCGGGCTGAAACTTGCGATCTTGTTGCAGCACTCCAAGGCACGACCTTTCTCGCCGTTGAACAGCCGGTCTCCATTCGGGCCCTTCACCCATATCTGTCCTCCCTCATGTCGGCCCACAGTCGTGATCTGGTTCACGCTGTTCTTCAGGTTGTTGCAATCTTTGCAGGGAGGAGTTTCGAGGTCCTTGCTTACTTGGATTGTTGACCATCCACCTGCTGCACCTGTTGTCCTAAGGTACTCGTTCAGGTAGCTGATAAGCATAGGATGTCTGTCAGAAGATTCGGTCACACCTTTGAAATTGCCATGGGCGTACGCTCCAAAGCTGTAGGCATGACCGCTGCTGACTATGCTTCGTTTCCCTCTTCTAGTGAACGGTATCATCCTAAGTCTGGGCGAAAGTCATACGCCTCGATTGCTGCCGATGCTGCTTCCTCCGAATCGTAGAGGTAGTTCTCGGCGATGTTAGCGGCGTTCTGGTCGACCTCCTCTTCGACTACGCTGTTTCCCTGGGATGTTGTCTTCTGACGTTGGCCTTCATCTTCTGTCGAACTATCTGCACTTGAACTGGAGCTTGAGCTGCTTGGCATTGTGGCTTGTTCTACCTCATCTTGTTTGCACTTTCTCTGGGGTTGGTTTCCTTGTTTTTGGTTCTGGCTCCTCTGTCTTATCTCTGGCATCCACGAACCCTCGCTTGCCCTTTGGCCCTTCGGTCAAAGACTCTGGTAAAATGGGAATACCGTTCAGCAAGCAATGGGACATGACCTCTTCCTCAGACGCTGGTCTCAATGAATGAACCGAACATAACACGGGAATACCACCATTCACAACCCATATCGCTTCTGCGCTCTCCTGTCCTATCACTCTTGAGATAGTACTCCACTTGGTGCCACCCGCTTGTGCATCCCTGCGGTAAACCACATCATCTCCAGTTCGACACTGCTCCTTGATAGGTGATGCGTTCTTTGTCAATGCTTTCTGTATTCTTCGGCTGGTGTCTAGCCTGACCATGGCTTTCTTCGCTTCAATCCTACTCTTCTGTCTGAGTGCAAACGCATCTGCTCCATTGAACTTCCCTTCCATGGCACCGATGTCGTTCCATGTGTCCTCATCTGTCAACGTTCCGGGTTCCCTCGGGTTTCTACCCAACACCCACTGACTCGGAGAGAATCCCGACACATTCATGGTCATGTTCTTGACAGATATGACTTCCTGAATCACACTCCGCAGGGCATCCGCTCCTACGGCTGGAACACCGTACCGCGTTTCTTATGACAGCCTTCGCAAGGCCACCGTGCCTCTCGACCTTGCCCAGCATCCATGGAGCTTCTGTTGCCGCGAATCTTACGTCAACTCCTTTCTCCGTCAAATAGCTCATGAAAGTTCCTCGGTTGTGGGTTCCACGATCCGCCATCACGCACCTTGGCAAACCTGCCCATGCGATCCACCTCTGAAACGCCTCTAGGCACATCTCCGCTGATGGGGGTCCATGGTTTTCTGTAGTGACTTCCCTTAGGAGCTCTAGTTGCTGAAAACCCGGGGCTAGATCCACAATGTTGAAGCACTGATACTTCCGTCTATTGGAAACCGCAGTCTCCAATACATCAACTCCTACCACGTCACCAAAGATATAGTTTCCGTGGCCAACGCCAACCGGGTGTGATCTTGGTTTGGGGCCGGTTCTTTCGCAGCTATCACACTTGACGAGCTTCGAGGCTTCGATGAATTCCTTTGCCGCACCACCTGCTCTCAAAATGGCTTGAAGTGTTCTGGGGGCAGGACGGTTGAATTGTCGATGTAGCCTACGGATAGCCACACGAACTCGCTGCGGCAGTTTCCGCCATGCGGCTCGCCGCAACGCTCGCTGAGGTTCTCGGGTACCGGGTCGGGGATTACTGCGTCTCCGTCTGCATCTACTTCACCCGAATCGGATAATTCCAACTCCTCGTCTACATCCAAACCCTCTCTCGCAACGTAGGCTGCACTCATCCCGTCCAAATAAGCCTCTTCGCCGATCACGACGACCGAGTCATAGAAGCTCCTCGTGTTGGCATCACAGAAGGCTTTCGGCGTAAAGCCGGGGCCCTCAAACCACGAAGCTATGCTCCCAATGATGCGGTTGGCCAACGGTCCAACGCATGCAATACACGCATCCCCAGTCGCTTCTGTTACCTCAACCCCAATGGCATCAGCATCTAGCTTGCCCAACGGTGCAAGCACACATACGCATCCGCTTCACAGAAGAGATTGATGCACATGTTCGGGTCGGGGTCTGAAGTCTTGTATAGCACAATCCCCGGTCTGAACTCAGACACTTCATGGGTAAACCGGTTCCACCTGAAATCCTTCGAAGAATGCTCGGACATACCTGGGATGTTCACTGGGTAGTTGTCGTGAATCATGATCGTGCTGTTGGGCGTTCGGACTGAGGATTTCGGGTCTTCATGCTGGGTTGGCACTCCAGCAACCATTGCTGTGAACAAGTCCATATCCCCCAGCATTCGCAACTCCCTTGAGAAAGCATTGCTTTGACCCCTAGTCATAACCTTGGATGCCAAATAAGCGCTTTTCTGAGCGTCCCGGGAGGGCTGAGAATCCGCACCGGCATCATACGGGAACTGTGCTGCCAAAATGAACTCGCACTCCCCCGCACGCCCTCGGTCGATCTCTGTATGGCCAGCAAACGCATAGCCCAGAAAAACCCACGTGCCACCGGGGTACAGCCCCCATGATGCCTCCCACCAGGAGTTTGGCATCCTCGGATCTTTCGCGACGTACCGCGAGCGCCCAGCCTCCAAATAGGCCAACAACTTCACATTATGGTCGAAATTCGTGTCCGTTGAGCTGCTCGGTGCATCGCCGCCGACGGGTCCAACCCACGTCGTCGTCCTGTTTCGCTGGACTGCGCGATTCCCCTGCGGGGCCATGGCATTTACCGCTGCTTGTCTGATGTTGTTCAGTAAATCTGAGCTCCAGGAGTCATACGGGACAACGCTCCGCCAGTCACAGCCTGGCAACGGACGGATGCCTGCCAAGAGAACTTGATACTCCATACCGTGCCATTCGGGCTGTGCCTCTGACCTCCCAGGGTCATCCGACCTCTCAGGGTCACGCTCATCTGACCTCCCAGGGTCTGCGGTCTCTGCCCCTCGACCTGCTAGGTGACGATCTCCTGCGCCTCCGCGGTGTACTTGACCGCCTGCGTCTTCTGCTCCTCGAGCGCTCCCGGTTCGCCATCTCAGATCTAAGACGCTCCACCTCGAGTCAACAGCGACACCTGATCAGCCAACGCCGACGAATCCATCTGTGGCGGAGGCGTCGCCCGGTCCACTCTCGGACTCGGCGAGTCCATCTGTCGTGAGCGCGAGCTTAGCTGGCGCCGCCTTCACCTTCGGAACAGGACGGGCCTTGGCAATCACAGCGCTGTACTTATAAGCGTAGACATTCTCAGGCTTGCGAACGCGGCCGGGCCATCTGCAATACTCCTCCACTTCTTCGATCAACGACACTGTGTTCAACTGCGCCTGATCTGTAGAATGATTGCAAATCTCGCACTGCCCACGACACGATCCATTCATCGCCCTCCAGCTTCCTGACGTCGCACCGCAATGAACAATAGACGCGTCGCTGTGCATACCGGCCAAAACCTGATGGGCAACAAAACCGCCAGCCACTGATCGATGCCGAGACTGATTACAGAAAAAGATGACAATGCAATCAGTTGCGGCTGCTCGATGTGTCTCGCCCACCACATAAAACAACATATCGCGAAAAAACTCGCTCGACTGCCATTAAAGGAAAGGTACCCACATGACTCTTCATCCATGAGTTCTTCTGAGCCTCCGGGTCCTTGTAGTCGCGGCAGTCAATGATCATGATCGCGCTTCCGGATGCATTGTGCCCCACAAGATGAGACGCCAACTCGAGGGCTCTCTGCTCAGTCGGCTCCAACGCAAAGCGCTTCGTAGGTGCATCCCAGTTCACACCAGTCGTGAAGATCGAAATCTTCTTGGACATCACCCTTGCACTCTCATCCGAACCCTGAATGGATGAATCTGCTGCGTTGGCTTCCCTCAGATCTCCTTCACATGTAGTTTCGATCTTGATGCTCTGGCGTTCGGCTTCAATCCAATCCTGATGTTTGATGTCTGAGTGATTAGGCCTCGGTAGCGGGGTTCGATACGGCCTAAGAGGACGTGGAATGCGCATCAAGCCAGGAAAGCCACCGGTCAGATTCACTGCCAAGAGATTGCTACCTTTGGTTCGATACAGGGGCAACTTCCACATCTCTCCGTTGTTCCTCTGAATGTAGCAGACGAAGTTCTTAAGATCCTTAAGGAGCGCGAGCGTGCTCTGGGCGAACAAAGAAAGGAGAAGCGGGGTGTCATCCCCAGTCGTAACATGGCAATCCAATATCCCGGGGAGTAGGGGTTTCTGGTTCTCGTTGTTCGCATCCTTGTTCTCACAGCTCACACAGAAAACCATCCTCTTATCCCCCAAAGTCTTCGTCGATCCGCCAAGTCCCTTGAATGACACTCCGTCTTCGCTGAGCCAGGGAAACTCGAACCCCAGTTTCTGCAACTTCGCTTCCGCGTTGTCACACCACTTACGCCCGCAAACCGAACTGTTTGCACCATCATCCAGAACTCCGAATACATCTTCATGCTGAAAGATGTCAACCTCCCGAGGACCAGCGGGACTGTTGAGGGCAGGGGTTCAGGCTTCGTAGCCATGAAAGCCGTTCTATCTCTCCCTGTCCTTGATCTCCGGTCACGCGATCCGGAATCCGCTGCCCGTGGCGGTGCAGCTACCGAGAGTTCTCCCGGCGTCGATCGCACCGATGGCGCGTCTTCCTGCTGCACCAGCACATCTTCCAGGAGCTCGTTGAGAATCTCGTGAAGTTCTTTCGGCGTCACCGTTGGCTCCGAGTTTCCTTCTACATTCTGCGATACAATGTAGTCTTCAACCTGCAGCTTGAACTCTTCAACCAACGTCATGGTTTGCATCGCATCCAGCTTCACATCATCAGTTACATTCTGTGCGATACTAGATATCAGGTCAAACGATGCTGACGTTGCGGTCTCTATCTCCTGGGCTGCTTTACGCCTCCTCTGGGCTTCTTTTTGGGGCATCTCGTCTTTGACATGTCCACAATGTTGGATCCCAATTTGCTAGTGTTGATGTGCGGGCATCTGGTGGGGTCTTTCTTCTCGAACACTTTCTTCTCTTTGTTCACTTTCCCACATACCTTACACGTCTTCACTGTGACATAGGCGTTGGTTCCAAGATAGGAGAAGTCGGTACACACCGCGCAGCTGACCGGCAAAGGTGGGTTCGGAGGCTTACTCTTCACGGTCTTATGGGCTGAAGAAGCGGGGATAGCTATAGGCAAACCATCGGATCCAGAAGCACTCGAAATCTCATTGAGCGGAATCTCTCGTCTCTCCACTTCCATTGTCTGCTCATGAATGACGTAGTAATTCTGAACCCAATCCAAAAAGTCTGCCAAATCCCGCGATCCAACAGATTTCAAAGATCGCCCCCAAATCACGTAGCCCGGAAAGCGATGAAGCACTTCCTCGAAGCTGAGTTCCTTGTGTTGTCCCACTCCGAAGATCCGATCTCCTCCGGGTGGCAAGGTATCCCTAGCCGCGTTCCTGGCCGCTCTTGGAGTCCTGGCACCTTCCCTGCGGTATGCCACGTATGCTTGGGGACTGGCGTCAGAGGGGCCACTGTCGATGCACCTAGAGTTCGGAAAGGCTGTTGCTGTGAAGGCTTGCTTAGGTCCCGGCTTCGCGCTAGGCTTCAAATCTTGCTTTCCTCTGCTGTCCCTTGCCTGACGGCTGCTGTGCACCACGTCCTTTTGGGCATTGTGGGTCACCACCCCAGTGCCCTGTCTGACCGCATCTTAGACACTTAGAACGAGACTTGACTTCCTGAAGGCGCTTCTTCCTGTCCTCAACCGACAAGCCACTTCTTACCACCGGAAATCCTCCCTTCCCCTTGCCACCTTGCTTTCCCTTGCCTCTACCGGCTTTGCCCATTACCATATGAGCTGCACACTGAAGCTGAATCGCCTCAGCAGTGGCAACAGGGAAGTTCTCGAAATCGCATTCTTCCATTGCATTCAAAGCGATGGCGGTCTCTTCATCAGATACGGTAAGATCTTCACCATGGGATGTAAAACTTGCGGGCTGTCCTGGCAAGTCAGTCCAGGCGTTCCAACCCTCACCATTCTCATCATCTCCATCTCCGTCATTATCCCATGCATCGTCATCATGACCATCGGTCCTATGTTCGAGCGATACATAGGCCGTTTCTGCACTTTCATTCATACCCAGATACGCTGCTGTTGATGGCTCCAATGCTTGGTATCCGTACCTTCCGGCTCCCTTGGGTTGCCACTTGCGATTGTCTCTCTCGGTTCCGGGACGATGGGGTGCGGAATCAAGCAACCTGTTGCCACGCAAATGGATCAATCCATGATGCTCAGTCATGATCTTTGCATAAGCTTGCTGCTCATGAACTTGTGCTCTCGGTGTTAACATTGTGCCGCACTCGCTTTTTTCTTCCTGCAGCTCTGTAAAGTGCCTGAGGCCCTGTCTTTGGAGCTAAGAATGCGGGCCGCATCGGCGGTACTCGCACATGCTATGGCATGACACTCGCACCCAACAAAAACAATGGAAGTATGTCATAGCATACTGGTTGCGTTTGCAACCCCACACAACCCGCTTAGGGAACCCCCGCACGGGAGGGTGGGTGGGATCAAAATTTCTCACCTGGACCTCTGTAAGCCACAATGGCTTCGACACCAGGTTCGATGTGCAAAGCTTTGAGTGTACAGCCCCTACCCAACCATCCTTCGTGTACACAGCATCATAAGCTTGCTGCTCATGAACTTGTGCTCTCGGTGTTAACATTGTGCCGCACTCGCTTTTTTATTCCTGCAGCTCTGTAAAGTGCCTGAGGCCCTGTCTTTGGAGCTAAGAATGCGGGCCGCATCGGCGGTACTCGCACATGCTATGGCATGACATTCGCACCCAATGCAACCTGGCTCCAACGCAACAGGGCCTCAGACACTTCACTGAGGCAACAGGGAGAAAAGGTGTGCCACGGTACACACGGAACTTGCTGGGAGTGCCAATGTTGACTTGCAGACCAATCGTCGCGGACTCCTGCACGGCTGAAGCCGTCTTTTTTTTTCATTCATTCGCATCAGCTGAGTCAGCTGTCCTGCGGGCGGTTGTGAGCCTTGTCACCCCTCTTGCGAGGGTTCGCCGGTGAAGAGGCAAGCATGTTACTGCGCCCCGAAAGGNGCTAGACTGCCTGTGCAGCCGCAAAAGTACTGTGCCCCTAAGAGCCCGACAGTATTCCATGCCGTGGTGGGGCCCCTACTGGCTTGATAGAAACTGGACTGTACAAGCGCGACTACATGTGAAGATGGCCTTCAGAATTAAGTAGGGCCTCCAGAGCAGTGTGAGGAGTCCTCAGAGACTACCTTTAAAAATTGATGCCTGTTGATGATTCTTCCACAACACAGAATATGCACATTTTGTAGTGTAGGGGGTGGACACCACTAACCCCAGCGACTTGGTTACACTTCGGAACTCCGTTTGTAGGCAAGCAAGTAGCAGTTGGTACAGATGGCTTGCTGGGTGGCCGCCGTACCTTGAACCGCTGGGTTGTCGTCATCATGTATGAGATGCGACCGCCAGATGTCCTCATTCTGGCTTGGAAAGTAAAAGGCCTGGTAGTGTCCAGCAGTGACGACCTTACCGACATGAAGAACGCCTCCGCAGATCTCGTATTGCATGTGCCTAACAGTGCCAGAATGGCCCGTAAAC
>BGNK01007509.1:4376-16141 GCA_003297005.1 Symbiodinium sp. clade A Y106
CTGCAACTTCACCACAAGCATCCTCCGCCCCCACAGCCACCGCCACCGCCACTGCCACTGCCACTGTCACTCCTGCTCGCCCTCCTCCAACTACTACTTCTAGTACACTGCTGCTACTATTGCTGCTGCTCCTACTCCTACTCCTACTCCTACTCCTACTTCTACTCCTGCTCCTGCTCCTGCTCCTGCTCCTGCTGTTGCTGATGCTGCTGCTGCTGCTACTGCTACTGCTGCTGCTACTGCTACTGCTACTGCTTCTAACTCTACCTCTACCTCTACTTCTCCTTCGACTTCTACTTCTACTTCCACTTCCACTTCTACTTCTACTTCTGCTTCTACTTCTGCCTCTACTTCTACTTCCACTTCTACGTCTACTACTACTACTACTGCTACTACTTCTACTACTACTACTACTACCACTACTACTGCTACTACTACTACTACTGCTACTACTACTACTACTACCGCTACTGCTACTGCTACTGCTACTGCTACTGCTACTACAAATACTACTGCCAGCCACACCCCCCCCCCCTACCAACCACCTGGCGCCTAAACCCATCGTCATCATCATCGTTGGTATTGGACTACGACATCACGAAAGTACTGTAAATACCGAGTAAAATGGATGTGCTCTTAAAATGCCCGTCATCATGCCCCCCCCCCCACCCACNGTGCTGTAAGCGAATGTTTATGAGGGGTGGTGGTAGGGGTGGGTGCCTACGCCTACTCCTACTACTACTACTACTACTCCTGCTGCTGCTGCTGCTAGTACTACTACTACCACTACCACTACCACTACCACTACCACTACCACTACCACCACCACTACCACTACTACGACTACTACTACTGCTACTACTACTACTACTACTACTCCTACTACTGCTACTCTGCTATTACTGCTACTCCTGCTGCTCCTGCTACCCGTACTCCTACTCCTACTCCTACTCCTTGCTCCTCACTCCTCACTCCTCACTCCTTACTCCTTACTCCTTACTCCTTACTCCCTTACTCCTTACTCCTTACTCCTACTCGTCCTACTCCTTATCCTACTCCTCATCCTCCACCTCCTCCTCCTACTACTGCTGCTACTACTACTACTACTACCACCATCGGAATTTCCAGTATTGTAGAATTGCGTATTCAACTGTTGTTGCATGCTGGAACGTGGCAAAGAACAATGTGAGGAAACAAGACAGGCATAAGCCGAGGTTTTTCACTCCAACCTCCCAACCTCGTGCGGCACATCTCCACTGTGGAACACCTTTTGTGCCAAGGTGTAATTGATCTTGTCACTCTTGGCAGACCCCACCTGTCAGGGGACGTCGTGCCCTTGCAGGCCCTCGAATTGGGGCGGGAGAGGCGGCCAGAATGTGAAAAGTCAGACGTAGGATATGTTCCGTCAAGAGCAACAGTGCCTGGAACTTACTGGTCAGGTACGGATGGGTCATGGAGGATCGGAGCGTTGCCGTGGGCTCCATGGTTGCTGAAGCAGCCGAAGCACCCAATGTTGCGGACGTCATGAGCTCCTGAAAATAAACTAGCTGGATACTACTGTCCGAGATCTCACGTCACCCAATCAAAAGACACCCGGAGGCCCCGGCAGCTTGTTGCAAAGCGTGACGTTCCTGCACCACAGAGGCCAAGTTGCCTCCGACTGGTGCAGGCAGAACCTTGACACAGTTCTTTCCTTTGGAAAGGTTGCTTAAAGGAAGTGAAAATGAGCCACATGGCTGCGGTCACCAATTCAACGAACCCGCGTCGGTCCACAAGTTTCAATGCTCGAGCAAATGCTCTCCCATGACCGCACAAACAACCGAGTGTCTGAGACGGTTGCTTGGTAGGACCGTATCACGCGGCCTGTGAGAAGAGCAGCAAGAAGCAAGAAGAACCGACCGAACGTGAGTCTGCAACACCCCTTTCTTTCAGGTAGGCTTTACTTCAATCGCAGATGCTGGCCTGTGGAAGGCCTGCAAGGGCACTGTTCGGAAGCTTTCGCGGCCTGGCTCTCCTGAGGCTTTCGTTCAAGCCCACTCTTCCGGGGCATTTCAGAGATCACAACCACTTCCACCTTCCTTGCTGAGATTCTGGGACCCCGGCTCGCAGCTTGGCGTCGCGAATGTCGGAAAAGGCTGGAGCGAGGAGGTTCCAGCAGCATCCAAAGTCTGACGTGAGTCTTGGCTATCATGCTCCTGGCCTCTGCAAATCTCGGTGGTTCGCTTTGCGAAGTTGACCAGAACCCTGCCACAACGATCCCATCATCAGTCTACGACGAATCTACGACCAGCTGGCGAGAAGGCGCTCAACTGCCGCTGCACACAAAGCTCCGGATGCTCTGCCCACCGCCCAAGAAGCGAATAGGACAGCTCTCCGTCCAGCATGACTTTTTCTGTTCCTAAATTCGCGACAATGCGTCGCTAGGAGTCAAGAAGGAAAGCCAAGCCGACGTCAGCATTCTGCTTGTTTACCAGCTGCCAGGCAACACAAAGCCGGAAAGCCGGACTCACCGCTTGCAGACGAATTGAATGTAGAGACCTCACCTACCCTTTCGGAGGCTGGAAAAGTACCTGTGCCAAAAGCACAATGCAAGAGCGGCCGAGGATGTGCACTTCTGTTTACTGGTAAGGTTATAGTTGGTATGTAGTCATAGAAATATGTAACAACTGTGTATGAGTAACTGCTTACATACATGCAGATATACACACACATGTATACAAAACAACAAAACGTCAATTGAGATAATAAGTGAGAATTTGGCCACCTTCTTGCTGTACACATGGATTGCATAGTTGGTCGCGCAAATGTGGAAAAGGAGGATGCGCGAAGCCACAATGAGTCTCGTTGAAAGCCCTTGCCTTCAATCGAGTGGAGCGAGACGCCAGTGTCAAGCTTGGCGAAACGCAATTTCACTTGTGCGAAGCTATGGACTAGCCACACCCAGGGAACTAAAATATGCACCACGACGTGCAGCATGCACAGCGACTAGACTCAGGAGAATCATTATTGGAGCCAGCTGGAGAATGTTCTCGGGTGTCGGAGCTGAAGAATGGTTCCACAGAGCAAGAAGTGCAGAACAAGCTCCAGTTATATCCACAAGCGCCTCGAAGCTTTCAACGAAAACATCTGCATTGTCGAGGACTAAAGCACGACACCTCTCTAATTTCTCCGGCATGGAAATATCCGTTTGTGATATGATGTGCTGTAGGCCATCAGTGATTTCTGTGCATACTGAGAACCCCTTTCGCTTGGCTTGCACCTGCAGGGCAGCCTTGAGAGGCGAAAGCCATCCAGCCGGGCTTTCTGGGCTTTGAGGCCCCTCCCCAGTGCCCACTTCGAAACGGCTTTCCACTTCGGCCGCTTCTTCGATCCCGGCATCATCCAAAAGCTCCTTGGCCAACGCGACAAGGAGACTGTCGGAGGAGTTCTGAATGCACTGGGCCAGCTGTCCAGCATCGAGGGTAACATACAATGCACCGGTGGATGCAATCATCTGCTCGCCATCACAGCACCTCTTCACGACCTCGCCGGGTTGGACATTCAGACTTGTCTCTGAACTCCGCATTTCTACTTCCCCACGGACGAGAACTTGAATTTGCCATGTCGTCGATCCCTGCAACATGTCTCCTGCTGCAGCAGATGTCCATTGACAATGCCCACATGCCAGCAACTTCTGAAAGAGAGTCGTAGAACAACCTCTGTCGTGAAAGCCACGAGCAAAAAGCAAAGCCTCTCGCTCGTTCAGAGACACTTGCTCATGAGTCCGCAGGGATTTGAAGGCTCCTAGAAGCCCTGACAACAGGACCGGGCCCATTGGGCCGGATTCGAACAGATCGTTGAATGCACCGGACATGTCATTTGCAAGGACTGTGAACTGATCCACCCATTCAGCCGGAAGCATCTGCCCCCCAGGGCTGTGGGCATGCAACACGAGCACCACACTTGCCAAGGTGATGAGAAGCTCACTTGTGTCAGCCAGCATCTCACTTGTCACATCCTTGCCGACAAAAGCAGCAATCGTGCGGTAAAGCTGGCTCTTCGGGGTGCCTGGTTCGTTGAAAACAGCAAGCAACCGCTCTGCCATCTTCAGTGCACTATTCCATCCCGTGGCTTCGGCCAAATTCTCGCGTGCGCCCACGAAAGCTGCCTGAACTTGCTCCTTCGCCCGGCACAGCAAAGACAGTAAGTACGTTCTTTCAGGAAGACGAGTTGATTGCACCGGACTATGTCGAGCCATGACAACGCAACGAAAAGATATGCTCAAAACAAAAAACGGTATGTCCTCCAAGCTTGATGGAGACTTGGTAGATGTAAGGTCCTCCCTCATCACAGAGGCAGCGTCGTGCGAGGAGCCCGGCGACAAGAGCTTCAAAAGTACTGCTATTTCAGGCCCACTCAGATGGATGTCGCAACTGGATAAGGCCGCTGCAAACTCGGTCTCGCTGATGTTGCCATCTGCATCCGTATCGAAGCGCTCAAAGGCCGTCGCCATGATGATCCGAAGCTGCGTGAGTGAGAGGCCCTGAGAAGACCTGAGTGCCTGCAAGAGGATGCCCACCTCGCTGAGAAATACCTGGCGATCAACTTCGCCTCGTCCGTTAAGGCATTGAATCCGAAGCCGCTCTGCATCGTGACATTGAATTCCCACACCGAACCGCTCGTTCAAGAGAGCCACCACTCTTTGGAAAGACCCTTCACACAGACACCCTTTGGGTGGAGCGCATGCATCGAAAATCTCCTCAAGCTCTAGAAGGAGCTCAGTCCCAGGAGACTGAGAGGCAGCGTGCTGTGTGGAATCTTGCGGCTCGGCAGTAGGACTACCATCGTCGCCCTCATCTGGTGGGGATGCCTCCAATTCAGCTTCTCCCAGCTTCGCTGCAACAGCAGACAGCACAGACGCAGTGCATGTCTTCGCTCGCCGATTTTCAACAGGTAGGACAAGAGCCGTACTTACACGTGCCGACGGCATCGAGACTGTCCTGACAAGAGGAACGCGGCGAGACGGTGGAGAACTCGAAGGCGTGGCATCAGGAGTAAGCCCGTTTTGATTACCAGGCGAAGCTCCAAGATGCACGCCAAAGGCAGGCCGATGCGGTGGCCTCCAGTTTAGGAAACTCGGAGTAGACGACCAGCCTAGGAAACTCGGAGTAGACGCAAGCATGCGTCCAAGGCATCGAGGGGTGTAGTGTGCAACTTTGTGCCTGGCAACTCGCATAGCTCTCTTGACAGCCCGGCTTCGCTTCACAAGGGCAAAGGACACCAGGGCAGTTCCCCCGGCAAAAACTATGCGAGCCCTGGCCCCTGACCCGTCCAGTTTGCGGACTTCCTCATCATGCTGAGCATTGAGGAGGTGGTCCGATGTTATAGGAAGATCCAGCATCCTTTCGAGGCATACCCAGGAGAAGGAGCATGACTGTCTCTTCGCGGGTGCACCTTGCACATAGACACAGATGCCACACGCAAGCGCCGTGACAATTCCGAGGCTGAACAAAGGTCGCCGGAATTCGTGACCTCTGTTGAAAAACTTTCGCTCGCTCTTGGAGATGGAGCCATGTGACATGGCCTTGAGAACGACTGTACACTGTAGCAGACCGAGCTAAGACTGATTGCACAATCAAACCCTGTCTGAAGCAATGCAGTCGTTGCTTTGAGCTAGGCCACAATCAGCAATATCGTCTTCGCCTACTTGCGGCTCATGAAGGCAACCCTGCTTGGGCCGAGCCTCTTCACACGCAGATCCCATGCAAGAGAGCATTCAATTGGTGACAACCGCTGTCTGAGCACGGATGCGAAGTACTCTGAAGCGAAGGCGACACCGATACTCTATGCCTGCGAGGCAATGGAGTGCCTCTCGTGTAAAGCATCTCACACGTGAAGCAACTATGTGCCCTCGTGTTAGAGCGTTCCGACGACCTGCTAGGGTCACAGGGTATACAAGGGAGGGTGCAGTGTCAATTGCAGCTTGCTACTGCAAGGAAAAACTGGGGCTTGTCCTCGCGATGAACAGCTGGATACTGCAGAGTGCAGTGCCTCTAAACAAGGACCACAGCTTACTGCCAAGAGCACCTCCGTCTCTCTCTAGACTTCGGAGCTCTGCGAAGCCCCCCCCCCTCGGCACCTTCAGGGTGTGAAGCCGTCTCTCCAAGTTGCCGTGAATCTCAGCCTGCTCAAGACACCATCAGCTCTGCAAGATGAGACCGAGAGAAGGCATGCAGGCATGCCCTTGATTGGCGATCTGCGCGGCATTGGGCGGGGTCAGAAGTCTCTCTTTCTTTCCTTCTGCCGGGCTTGGGGGTCGTCTAGCGACCCGCAAGCCATTGGCCGCCCGACCCGCCGTTGTCTCTCTCTCTCTCACACACTCTCTCTCTTTGCTTTGCAACGTCTAAGTCTCTGTCTCTCTCTCTAGCACACGTTCACAGCCCGGCCAGCAAACAGGTGCTGGGGCGCGAGAGAAGGGGCGTCGACGAGCAAACCCAGTGAGCACCTGCAATGGCAAAGAATCACATGCCGAACATATGACGTATTGGCTTCGGCAAGGAGTCTCTCTCAGACCTCGCTCACTGCACGAGAAAGACTTGCCTGATGTGCTTGGCAAGTCTCTCGCAGGGACTCCGGATGGCATGGCATGTCAGCTGCAACGCATGCAGGCACACTGTCTGAATTGGCAAAGTTTTGGCAAAGAGCACTATCTGCCAACAAAACGGTGAAACGGCCAAAATGTTATCAATCCTCGATGTGATGCCACGATATCCTGCAACCATCACCAACATGCTTCATGGTGCTGAGACTAAACCTGTCAAGCCATACACAGACAGCGAAAAGCAGCGCAAGATCGTGCAAGATTCAAGTGCCGATCTCATGCCGCGACTGTTCCTTGTTTCGGCAAAGCAAAGTTAGATGAGCCTACTGTCTTGCATGGCAGGAGGGGTTACCTCTGCTGCAGCGGCAGCAGTATGGCTCGAAGTTGCTGCAGCACCCTCTGCGAACGCTCTAGCTCCGACTTGTCGGCATTCCACGTCCTGGTCCAGGCATTTTGTTGCATGTTCAACGGAATGGAATGCACGCGCACGTAGTTTTGGGCCCGGCCTCTCCAGAGAGGTAACGCTCTCGGGTTCCGACGCAGGAGCCGTCATGGCGAATGCTCAAGTCAACTGCAGATTTCAGAGCATGTCGGACCTCAGCATAAGCCGTGTAGAACCCCACAACTAACCCTTGTTGCTTTAATAAAGATTCCTTTTTGTGGCTCCGGCCCCTGCTTGTGTCGCTGGTGCCGTCGAAAAAGTTAAGACGAACCGTGATCCAAATTGTGCTGAAGAAGTAAGAAAAGTAAAACTACCTTGCCCGTCAGATTCGTGGAGAAGCTTCCTGAGACAGTGCAAAATCTACAAGCTGCCAGCCCTGGCAAAGCAGGAGTGCTTTATGGCGGAAGCACGGCCGCACGAGCTTTCAAAGTGTTGGCTACGATTCTGGCAGCCTTGTTCAACGATGGGCAACCCCTGTCTGCTGTCCGAAACGCAGAAGTCCTCAAGTCTACTCATTGGAGGCTGCTGCCAGGTTCGGATTCGTCATCGCATAAGACTCTGCAAGCAGCAGAAATTAGCAGCCGAAGGCGTGGGTTCCTGCCGTTGGGGTCTTCCTGGGTGAAACTGAGGAGCTGTTTCAAAACTCCACAGAAGAAAGTTTGCCGGGTCTTGTTGCACCGCGCTTTTCGCAGTGTGTTGCGCATAAACTCTGAGTGTTGAACCGAGCCAGCAGGACAGTGCGTCTCACTCCCACAGCTTGCGCAAGGGAAGTCCGGGTGCAGCCGGAAGTCCTGAGAGGAAGCCTGCAGGGGCAGGTTAGCTGCGGTATGCCTATGCCGTTATCAGCGAGGGTATGCACGTGCAAGTTATTTGGCCGCATGTTGGTACTGTAGCCGTGCAGGATGTGAACCGAATCCACAGAGCTTACACATGGATGCCTGCCTTGCGCATGTTTTCGCAAGCGAGTCTTAGCAAAGATACCAGCAGCTGCAGCTAAGGTAGGAAGCCCTGAGATGCGTGCAAGTCCACATGCCATGCAAAGCCCGGCCGCCACAAGACATGCAGGCACCACCCGACTTTCCAGGCAGTCTGCAGCACCAGAGAGGAACGCCAAGGCCGCCTGCGCGTCTTTGCTGAAGCGGGTGTGTGCTTCCCAACGATCAAAGACGCCAGGGGAATTGCTCTCGAGGCCATGCCCGCCAAATGGGCCCCCTCCACGTGCAGCCACCCATGCATCGAAACGCGCGACTAGCTCATCTGCGCTTGTTTCCAGAAGATACTCGCTCGGAGGCCCACCGAACTTCTCGGAAGTCCGGGGTTCGCGGAAGTATTTGTTGCGAACTGCTGGCAATCCCACGGAATCTTGGAACGAGAGGACAGTGTTGTCCTGATCACCAATGAGGCCTTGCATCAGCTTCCAACTTTTTAGACCTTGTTCAATTCGGTCCAGCTGCGGCCACCTTCTTCGTATGGACTTGCTCATGCGGATGGCGATGCCTTCGCGCTTCTCTTCTACACTACCAACTGTGCGACCCCTCAAGACAACTTTTGACATCTGCATCATGTTTCCCTGCAGCCCACTGTCTTCTCCTGCTTCAGAAGGAGCCGGCACGAAGTAAGATGTCGTAATTTGCCTCACCTTGCCTGGTTCCGTAGGCACAAAATAGAAGTTGAACCCAATAGTTCTGCCATCGGGGTACAAGTAACTGGTGGAATTTGCACATGGCGGACCAAAGCGTCTGAAAGCCTTCATTCCTTGGTTACTTTGCATGTAACCTCCATGGCTGGCACTAAGCCCATCGTCCCCAAGGTCCTCAACATCAAAAGGCTCCATCGCAACGGCAAGCTCGGGGGCGAAGTTCGAAAGAGCATATTGATGCAAGAACGGCGCATGACTGGGATCCCAGCTTTGTTCTAGCCATACCCTCCAGCTTGCAGGTGCATCAAATACACTCCAGTTGGGGCTGTCATCTAGCTCTTCAGCAACGAAAGGATCCTTTCTGCCCGCTTCATCTTCACTTTCACTGTGTGGCCACACAAACAGCAAGCCTTTGACAACCTTAGTCGGATAGGACTTCAGTTTGCTACAAGATGCACCAATCAGCTTTGATTCCGCTTTGGCATCCCCAGCAGCCATGGGAACTTTGGCGCAAGAACCGTCACCATTAAATGTCCATCCATGATATCGGCACATGAGTTGACCGTCTGGCGTGACTCTCCCATGCGCCAAGGGGGCGAGTCTGTGTGGACAAATCCCGTCTGCACAGCGCCACTCTCCATCGCCATCTTTCCAAAGCACCAAATCACGGCCAAGCAGCTTGAAAGGCTCCGGGCCACTCGTTTTCAGCATGGATGTTGGAAAAGTCGGGTACCATTGCTTTTCCCAGTCAAAAGCCGGCTTTGGTACAGTTCTATCTTCCGAGGAGCTTGGCTTCGATGCAATGATCTGTATTTCCTTTTCACCAAGGGCAGCCGGTGCATGCAATCGACACCGCTGCCGCGTCGGCCCGCGCGTGCACAAAACGAAGGTAGCCACTGCTCCAGCCCAGCCATGCAGCCTGGTGGGGCTCCATTGAATCTCTTTCTGCAGTCGGCTCACGACACCCGCAGTGCGATGAGTGGTCGCGCGTTTAGGCAATTGCCCGTGCCGCAACCCAGCGAAAGCTGCTGGCGTCATCAGTGCGGACATGGCGCAAGCACAAATCCGGTCAAGTTTGCTCGACCCTGAATAATGTGCAACACTGGCATTGGGGACACCCGACAGCACTACTGACATTAATGAAACAGAATATGTCAAAACACACGGCCACAAATGTCACTTTGGATCTGCTACCCATATGCACGGTGGTATTGTTGCATGTACTCCAACTTCAGCCTTTGCACAAGCTGAGCTGTTGGTTCGATATGCACAGATGCTTGACAAAGCACAATAAAAACGACCCATGCACACGCTCGAGACGTTTTGGGCCAAACCCCTTTGTGAAAAGCAGATGATTCCGCTTAACTCTCGGTCACAAAGCCCTGGGCAACCAATCGCAGATCGAGCAGAGCACAAGCAAGAGCAGGAGCAGAGGAGTCGAGCAGAGTTGATGCCGTTAAGTTAGTTAGCTGCGTAGGCGGAAAACAAGTCCTACGCCTCCCTAGGTGCAAGCGGTCTTTTCCTGGGACTCGCACAAAGCGGTCCTTGAGCAGTCAAGCTGCGAGCGTGAAACAAAGCTTGCAAGAATCCTAACATGAGCACAACTGGGCTGCTTTATGTTTGCGCCCCTTGCGCGCCTTTGGGCTGGCCCTCAAAAAAACATTGAACTGTTACATGGGTTTTTGCATGCCCAAGAAAATTGTTGAAAGAACCAAAAATTTTCAGCCAATTGAAATGTGCAGGGATGCAGAGCCANCCCAAGAAAATTGTTGAAAGAACCAAAAATTTTCAGCCAATTGAAATGTGCAGGGATGCAGAGCCACATACCAAAGATGACAAACAGCACACGTAGCTCAAACGGCATGACAGGCACAGCTAGTATAAGACGTTTACCTAGATTCGACATGTGCAGACGTAATCACACGTGGAGCGTAAACGCATGTTTGGAAGACTGTCATCGGTATGGCCAGGCACACACGTAGAGTGTTTCATGTTNGCGTAAACGCATGTTTGGAAGACTGTCATCGGTATGGCCAGGCACACACGTAGAGTGTTTCATGTTTCACATCAAGTCACACGTGTTTGTTTGCTGCCTCTTGTCAGCTTTGCATGTGGTGCACGTACACTTAAATGCCCGGGGGCAACTTAACGCTCCCGCTGGTCGCTGATTGGTAGTGGGGTCGAAATCTTGGGTCGACGAAGAGACCACTGCCAAGGGCTATTTTCTTAGTCTTTCGGCGTTAGTTCGTCTGGGTGAGGAGTCCTTTGGGGGTTCGACCATTCTAATCTCTCACCTTATAAACCTAAAAACCTGAAGCCGTGAACCCTACAAGCATAAAACCCTGCACCCTCAACCTTTGACCCTGATCGTCGACGACGACGACGTCGCCCATTGCCATCCACGCCCACGATCGAGTCCTGGCCGTGGGCTGGAAATTGAAGCTTCGGTTGGCTTGGAGGAGAAGGGTAGGTTCTAGGCTGCTTCGGTGCTTGTGTTTGAGCCCAACCTTGGCTTAAGTGAGTCTGGCTGACTAAATGCAATTCCGTGTAAGCCCCTCTCGTCCCCTGATCCACGGACCACCCTCACCACTAGAAGAATGATGTAAACTAAGTAAATCATCCTCNCTCGTCCCCTGATCCACGGACCACCCTCACCACTAGAAGAATGATGTAAACTAAGTAAATCATCCTCGAGCCTTTATCGGAATTGAAGTCCAGTTGTCTGGGCTGCCAATCATGGCGTTGAGGGGCTTCCTGTTTAGAGGCCATGGCATTGGGGTGAAAAGGCTATTTCGGTTTAGGTTCTAGATTGAATTGTAGGAAGTAAGGGCCAGGTTTTGGGGCTCATCGTAGGGTTGGACCTTNGTTGGACCTTGAAAGCTGTCATGATAACTGCGTTGTTGGCCATGATAAG
Source organism: Symbiodinium sp. clade A Y106 (assembly GCA_003297005.1). NCBI lineage: Eukaryota > Dinophyceae > Suessiales > Symbiodiniaceae > Symbiodinium > Symbiodinium sp. clade A. The sequence continues at coordinate 15,952 of BGNK01007509.1, forward strand.
AGATCAGGTTCCGTGCGCTGTAAACCCAAACCCCAACTTGAGCACCAAATTCCATGGACCCAACCCTCTGACTTCAACTGTCATCCTCCTCTCCGGGCTGGGTATCTTTGATGGTCTCTTGCACGGCTGCCCGAAACCTCAAAACTTGAGTAAAACCGCAACCACTGACTGCCTGGTTAGTTTCTCTTGA